>JBBPBX010001687.1:25895-70059 GCA_038048925.1 Garcialebias charrua | reverse complement strand
GGGGGGGGGGGCTAGAAGAGTATCTGAGTGTGAGGTCTTTTTAATGACATACTTTTCTCCCTATTTTTGTTGGAAAGGCTGAGGGGCAAAACTAAAGTATAGAACAACTTTGAGTAATGAAATGAACACATGAAAAACAAGTGTTTGTAAATGTGCTAATTGTTTTAAAGGAACTTCAATAAAGAATTACAATCAACAGCTTTCAAAACAGTAGAAGGTTGCAGAAGTTTGTCCTAGATGTAATAGGACAAGCTGGAATAGAACATGTGCGCTGTGTCTACTGACAATCTGAATTTTGTTCATCCATGTGTCATGTAGCAGTGGAGTTTAGCAAAGTTTAATTAAATTGATTAAAAGTTATACATCAAATACTTATAATCTCAACAGGTAAATGAGTCACAGTGAGGATTTAAATATTGGAAGAATTTGAAGTAAATTAGTTCAATGCTGTATTTAATTGCTTTTTTTGCAAGAGTGAAGTGATAAGAGCAAAATTAGGTTGGAATCGCCTTTAGCTAAAAGAGAAAAAGCTAGGCCCGAATTTTCTCAAATTGTTAAAACTGTGTCTGTTTGACATTCTCAGTATTAAACTATATGTGTACTTAAAAACAGGTCATGTGTTTTTATTTGACACTCAAGCTTTGACACAGTATGGGAAATGTAGATGACTTCTATTTTTTATTCACGGATTAATTTTTAAACATCTCAGCTGGTATCGGATAAACAGATGATATCAGAGTCAGAGTCAGAGAGTCAGAGTCTGAGTCAGAGAGAATTTATTGTCATTTGCACCGCATGTAGTACATGTGTTGAAAACGAGATTATGTACACAGGGTCCCAGTTACATCCAACAACAAATGCAAGAGAAATACAATAATAACATCTAGGATTAACTAAGAGAGACATCACATCAGCTAGTAATACACTAAGCCCTAATGTAGTAGAAAAACATCATTATAAACAGCAGCACGAACATGAGCAGATGGTCACAGATGAACGCAGCAACAAGAAACAGATCAGTATCAGTATGATGTGACATTTTGCAGTGTTTATTCTTATTATTTATTTATTCATGAGTCTGACAGCCTCAGGGTAGAAGCTGTTTCCTCAGTCTAGTGGTTCTACATTTGATGCTCCTCAACCTCCGTCCCGAGGGGAGTGGTGCAAAGAGTGAGTGTGCTGGGTGAGTGAGGTCTTTCATGATGCAGGTGGCTCTTTTTCTGCATCTGGAGGTGTAAATGTCTGTGATGGTGGGGAGACTGACTCCCACAGACTTCTGTGCAGCCTTCACCACTCTCTGCAGAGCTTTCCTCTCTGCAACTGTGCAGCCTCCATGCCACACGTTGATGCTGGAGCACAGGACGCTCTCCACTGCACACCTGTAGAACGAGGTGAGGACTGAGGGCTTCTCAGACCGGCTCGTCTCAGCCGTCTGAGGAAGTAGAGTCTCTGATGACCTTTCTTGATCAGGCTGGTGGTGTTATTGCTCCAGCTGAGGTTATCATTCATGTGTACACCCAGGTATTTGTAGCTGGAGACCACCTCCACCGCAGATCCACCTATATACAGTGGGGTGTGGGTGTGTTTGTTCCTTCTGAAGTCCACAATCATCTCCTTCGTCTTCTTCACATTCATGTGAAGGTTGTTCTCTTTGCACCAGCTCTCCAGATGTTCCACCTCCTGTCTGTAGCTGGATTCATCATTATCTGTGATGCATCCCACCACAGCTGTATCATCTGCAAACTTAACAATATGACAGCCTGGATGTGTGGCTGTACAATCATATGTGAGCAGAGTGAACAGAAGAGGGCTCAGCACACATCCCTGAGGAGAGCCAGTGCTGAGGGTGATGGTGGAGGAGGAGAAGTTGTGGATCTTCACGGACTGTGGTCTGTCTTGTTAAGAAGTCTAAGACCCAGTTACAAATAGAGGGGCTTAGTCCAAGTGTGGATAGTTTGTCTATCAGAGTTTGGGGGATCATGGTGTTGAAGGCAGATGTGAAGTCCACAAAGAGCAGACGCACGTATGAGTCCTTCTGATCCAGGTGGGTGAGAGCAGTGTGGACCACGGAGGAGATGGCGTCCTCTGTTGATCGGTTCTCACGGTATGCATATTGATGAGGGTCCTCGTTGATGTTGACGGCTGTCTTGATGTGGGACATGACCAGTTTCTCAAAACATTTAGCGACTATCGGGGTGAGAGCCACCGGTCTATAGTCATTCAGACCAGTCACTGTGGAGCTTTTTGGGACTGGGATGATGGTGGCGGTCTTCAGGCAGGTGGGAACTGACTCCAGTGCAAGTGAGGTGGTGAAGATGTCAGCCAGCACCTCACAGAGCTGGTCCGCACATTCCTTCAGAACTTTCCCTGGGATGTTGTCTGGACCCGTAGCTTTATGAGGGTTGATCCTTCTGAGACTGCCTCTCACTTCTGCTGCGGTCACTTTGAGGTGCTCCTCGTCTGGTGATGAGGTGAGTCTGGTGCTAGTTGGTCTGTTTGGATCATCAAAACGTGCATAAAACTTATTGAGGGCATCAGGCAGGGATGGGTCCCTGGGGCATTGTTTGCTTTTGCCCTTGTAGTCTGTTAAGCATTTGATGCCCTGCCACATGCTCCGTGGATCATGTGAGGTGAACTGTCCCTCGATCCTCTGTGCATACGCGGCTTTGGCCTTCTTTATGCCATCATCCAGTTCTCTCCTGCACTTTCTCAACTCCTCAGTATCTTTAGACTTGAATGCAGTGTCCCTGGCTGCCAGCAGGGTGCGGACATCCTTATTTAGCCAGGGTTTTTGATTGGGGTAAAATTTAACACACTTTCTTATGGATACATTTTCAGCACATGTACTGATGTAACCCAGGACAGAGGAAGCATAAAGTTCCAGGTCAACTGAATTTCCATTCGTAGCTGCCTCTTTGAAGACAGACCAGTTTGTGTTTTCAAAGCAGTCTCTTAGCATGGGGGAACTATCTTGGCGCCACGATGTGATCACTCTTTGTTCTGGCATCGCACGTCTGAGTGGGGGAAGCTGTCTAGGGACCAATAACAGGGAGCGATGGTCGGAAGCAGAGAAAAGAACAGCAGAGAAAATTAAAGAACACCACAGAACAGCAGAGAACCTTAAAGAACAGGAGAGAACACCAGAGAACATTAAAGAACAGCAGCGAACACCAGAGAACAAAAGAACACCAGAGAACAGCAGAGAACACCAGAGAACATTACGGTACATAACTCCACAGAACAGCAGAGAACACCAGAGAACATTAAAGAACAGTAGAGAACACCAGAGAACATTAAAGAACACCACAGAACAGCAGAGAACATACATGCAGAACACATTCACAGCACTCTTTGTTTTTTTATGTTATTTGAGAAACTGCGAGATGTTTCAGGAGAAAGTTTCTACTCTTTTCAAACTCCAGATCTTTCCAGACATGAGTCTGCAGGGTTTTCTCTGTTTTTAAACAATTTTTTAAAACTGGTTTAAACATTCACTTAGACATAAACAAAACACAAAGTACACAAAGTAAATGCTGCGTCTTTTAGCATAATTAAATACGTAACTGAACAACTTATATTAACAAATTCAGAGGTTCATTTCCTAACAAGTGAGCTTGTGATCGGAAGGTCGTCAGTTCAACTCCCCGAACTGACAACATCAAAATGTGGGAAGTAAAGGTGAAACACACACACCTGCCTCCACTCTCATTTCCCCACTCTGGGCCCTTGAGCAAGGCCCTTAACCCCCACCAGCTGCTCCCCCGGGCGCCCTAGATGACAGCTCTCTGCTCCACAGAGGGCTGTGGTAGCTCAGTAGTCTGTGGTTGTGTCAGGAAGGACATCCGGCGTAAAATCTTTTAATCAATTTACCAATTCTACGTGCGAGTTAGTTTATTGTGGCGATCCCTGAAGAAGGGAGCAGCCGATAAAAGAAAAATTAGAAAATAACAGCAATTCTGATTTTTATTTTAGCAAATGCAATGAAGGATATGAACATATAACGACTATGACTAAAAACGAATCCCATAATTTTCCAGTCTTTTCAACACTACAAAGGAAGCCAGGAAAATTGACCCTCTAACATTGAAAATGTACAATTTTTTTCAAACTGAGCAAATGTGACAGAACGAAGATCCAATCCCACCTTTTATTCTGTTCTGGTCCGGCTAACAATCGGACACTTGCCCACAACACAAACACACAGTGATGAAGATCTAAAAGCAAAATGTGGTGAAGATGAAACCGGATGAAATAATCTCAAGATAAAAATCCAACGTGACGTCAAACTCTGCAAACAGGGGTACTCAAGAAAAGGACATTTTATTTCCTGATTATCAGAGTGTGCCTTATTGCACGAGACCAAGCAGCCACGCTTGTCTTCAACAACCACGTGTTCGTCTGAATGAGCTGAACTCTCTGAGCGTCACTTCTAACAAACCGCAAAATAAAGTCCTTAATCAAACCGACCCTGTAAGAACTAAAGACATCAGCACTGAAGAATAATCAGACACACTATACTTAACACTTACATTTACTATCCAACACCTTTATCTACAGAAAACGTGTTCATATATGGTCATCTTACCAACTGTTACCGAACCAAACCGAGCCCTTCCACACATTGTGTCCATGCTCCAAACTGGACTAGCTGGTTCTTCATACTTCCTCACATGACTGCTGACTGATTTCTCTGTTCTGCAGCACAAATTCCATTAAAATTGGAATTTCAAATGGACGCTTTCCAGATTCGCTGCAGATCAGCGTATCACATGAAAGCATGTGATGTCACATGGCGAGGGGGCTGGTCTCAGGAACACTGACGAGCACCCGGTGCCCTGTGCAAGACCTCTGTCAGTAGCAGTTGTTCACAACCACCATTTTTTCTTTTATATTTTCCACTACGACTACCGTACTAAGATTAACCTGAAATCAATTTCTAAAACGAATTGAAAACACGTGATGTGCTCACGTCTGGGAGAATTGCTTAAAAGTTGTGCCGCAGCGTTTTGGATAAGTTGAAGGCGGCCGGTGGGAGGACTGGGAGGTTCAAACATTAAGAGTGTTACAGTAGTCAAAGCTCGAGCTGATAAAAAAACTTTTACAGATCAAGACTGTTTAAAAAAATCTTGATCTTGGCTAATTGAACAAAGCTGACTACAGAGGCTATTTGTTTATTTCATCAAAAGTGGCAGGACTGCATGACCAGAGGTTTCGTGAATCTCAAATCTTTTATCTAACGTCTGTGATAATGCAATCTACATTACATTTTTATGTCTATATTCTCTTTTTACTTCATTTTGTATGTTGCCTTTGTGTTGCCTGTTTTTTTTTGTTTGTTTGTGCAGCACTTTGGTTGGCCTTGTCGCTGTTTTAAGTGCTTTATAAATAAAATGGTATGGTATGAAAATCTGTGCGTTCAGAGCGAGAACTGCAGCAGCTACTGGTGCAGAATGAGCTTCTCTCCCAGCCAGGGTAGCATAAGTTAACGTAGCTTATTTTCTGCCGTACACGTCGCACCAACCTATAAGTCGCATCAGTCTTAATATGTCTAATAAAGTGGAAAAATACATAAATATATTTTTTTTATTTCAAATTTATTCATAAAAATAAAAATAAAACACAAAACCATATAACAAAGTATGTCTATACAACACATAAATAAAATGAATCGCTTCAACTGTCGCTTCAACGTAAAGGTTTCATCTATTATGCATCACCGCTGACATGTTGCGTTTGTTACATGTCACCCTAACCCTACACATTGTATGGGAACATACAATGATGACCATACATACATATTATCATTATTATTATTATTATTAATAATAATAAATGCACTTGATGGTCAAATCAGCTGCATTTTCAAAAACCGATATGAAGAAGTATGAGCATGCACGGGAGGACTCGCTGAGCATCTCTTAAAAATTTAACAAAATAAGTACCTAAAAGCAATTACGGTATTTGTTTGCTCGACATTATAGTAAAGGTGTGTCTCAGTTGAACTTTTACTTAATAAATGCACTTCAATTTTCAAATCAGCTTCATTTCGCCGGGGCGGCACAGCGAAATGAAGCTGCGGCGAGCTGGACGAAGGTAGCAGCCTATGGCAAGTCAATTGTGTCATTAATAGCCACTTTACCTATTACATGACACAACGGCATGCCACACTACTCGAATGTCATCAAGTGGCTGAAAATGGTAGTGTTCAATATTTTCAGTCAGAATCAGAATGAATGAAAACGGTCATATCTCAGCCAAAAATTGGTTTATAAATGTGGAAAAATCAATAAAGGCATCGCTTTGGCGTATAAGTTGCAGGGCATGCAAATTATGCAAAAAAAATGTGATTTATAGGCCAAAAAATACGGTACTGATGCTGCTTTGAATAAGCTCAGTTGTTTAGATGGACAATTGTAACCATATACGAAAATGTTAATAATCTTAAAAAAAAAAAAAAAAACACACAACAACAACAACGTCTGGTATTTGTATCCAAGAAAACTCTCTTGATGTAAGCTTTTTGTATACGTATAATATTTATCTTCAACGCAGAAAAAAAAGATTTAATCTTAAGAAACACTTTTTTTCTCTTAGTAGACACAATCTCTGATCAATTAATCTGATCTTTATTCTTTCTGACTCCTTCACCTGCTTTGACCTCAAAGTTCTGTCACCATCACAAGACACTGATTAAAGAGAAGCAAACGGGGACGATGGTTTCCACGCAAAGGAAGTTGCTCAACTGCAGAGTTCATATTTTACGGTTTCCCTCAAGTTTATTTACAGCTGCGGCTTCTCTTTGGTTTTCTCTGTTTGGAGCGTGGGACATTAGTCAAACACAGGCTGAGTTAGCACAGCTCCATTGATCCACGAGGAAAACCAACAGAGCGAGGAGTCCCGTGCACAAAGCACAGCCAAGATGGTCCAGAGCTAAAATGATGTCATGGAGACAAACAAGGTTTACTCTCTGCATCAATATATCTGGTTGTAGTGCAAACAGTACGAGTGTGCACATGCAAGATGTACTCTCCGTTTGTTGCCATGTTGTTTACTGTGCTCTCCTGTTAGTTTTGTTCTGTGAATTTAAATGAGAAAAAGTGGGCATGAAGGAGCCGAGATGTACATTGTTAAATGGAAACTATTTTTGCTTCAGTTTGTCCCATTATGCAAATCCCTAAGGCTGTCCTTTAGAAATGTTAAGACCGTTCCAAATCTCTTACAAGTTTAACTAAATCTACAAATTAAATGTGCTGCACTGTAGCATAGAGACACAACAAACTTGTCTTTATGGTTCCATTTCTAAGATATTTCTGCCGTTCTGTGATTGATCCATTTTTTACTGATTTAAAAAAAAAAGTACACTGTTATTACAGTAAGTAACTTGTTTTTTTCTTTGTTCGGCTGCTCCCCTCCTCAGAGGTCGCCACAGTGATTGAACTTGCATGAAGACTTGGACATTATTTTGTGTCTTTCTTGACGCAACCGAGCTACTGCAAGTCACATGAGTGGAGCAGCAAGGGGGGTTAAAGCTGCTATATGTAACTTTTCTAACAATATATTTTTAACATATTTCTTTACTCTGTCACTAGACTGATGTTAGAGAGGTAATCTCTGGAAAAAAACTTAAAAAAAATATTGTCCCCTTGCTTCTCCAGGTGGTAAATAGGCATTTCTAAAAAGAAAACGTGACCAGCCGTTAACCAGCCAATAAAAACAGAGCTTGAATTTGAATTTCAGCAGACCATGGGAGAGCAGAGACATATATGGCTCTGAGGGGGAGGGATCAGAATGCTTTGCCTGTTGAAATTTTTTCTAAGTGCTGCAGTTCTACAGAAACTGCAGACTGAACCTTTAAGGGCCTTGCTCAAGGGCCCACAGTAGAGCAGATGAGGATAGAGGTAGTTGTGGGATGCTTCACATTTCCCGCTCAAATTTTCTGACCTCCCACTCGCCACCACTAACCCATTTCTTTCCTCTGAAAACATTTTGTAAGCAATAATTTGTGCTTTTTATCCATGCTAGCTTATCAGGAGCATATTTACAGAGTAATTTTAAAGGCCAACATTCCTGGGAGGAATGCATATCACTCGCCTTTTATGCCAGAGTTTTAGACTTACCGGTAGGCTACGTTCACACCGCAGGTCTTAATGCTATATTCCAATTTGTTTTGCTGAGATCTGATTTATTTGTTTATTATTTGGTTTGGTCGTTCGGGTTATAATTTAAACGCGACTCCAGAGCGAGCAGTTTACGATCCGAAAGTGACCCACATGAGTAGAAGAAGACATGATGTTACACGCAGCACACTTTGTTTACAGACGTAAACACGGATGCTACACATGATAACGTGTGTATCGACTCTGAAGATCTAAAATATTATCCAACACACTTGTCTTATCTTGTGTTTACATTTGCACCAGCACAGAATTGCACTTCTGGAACTGAAAGTAGAAACAACTCAAGTATCAAGCCCATATTACTATGGGTATGATCTGATACAAACGTTGGTATCATCTGTGTCTGCAGATTCTTGGTCATCCAGGACCAGAACATGGCAAATCTAAAACAGGGTATATGCAGGAATATTGAAGTTAATTTCAATACCTTTTCAAGACTTTTTAAAGACCTTCCAAAATAAATTCAAGACCTTATCGTCACTTTGTTTTATTAAGCAACAAATCTTTGATTTACAAAACTGCTGTTGTTTTCAATTAAATCCGTGAATCTCAAACCTACAACAGAACTGAGATACAGTGGAAAGAAAAAAGTTCAAAAGAAGAAACTGAACCACGACTAGGTTTAAGAAAATATAGCTTAGGTTACAACAAGACTCGTAGCTATTTTAAAGTAACTTGGTTGAACAATGGCGAATAAGAAATAAACACGGTTATTCTCGGCGACAGGCCTCAGCCATTCTTGAAAATCAGGCATCTCTAACCAGGAGTCCAGAAAACTTGCATTTACCCATTGTTCTCACGGTCTCGCGGCAACTTACTCAAACACACAGACTCAACTTGGAGATAAAGCAGCCGTGCATGCGCACAAGATAGGCCTAGCCGTAAAGGCTGTTGTAACCTGACACCCTAAATTTGTGCGAAGCGGTTTCCGAATCATCCGCGGTGAGGAAAACAAATATTCGTCATACATACTTTTTGCTGTCAAATTATTTAAAGCTAGAACAGCAAAAAAAATACCTCATCAAATCGCTTTCAAGACTTTTTAATACTTTTCAAGACCCTTAATTTTCCCAAAATTGATTTATCAACTTTTAATAACTTTCAAGACCCTGCATATACTCTGTAAAAAGTAAAGAGAGAAAAAAAAAGCAACTGGACTTCTGTTCTGTAGCTGTGCAGAGTTCTGGGCTTTAAACTGCATGCCAATGTTATGAATAGTATCAAGTCTTGAATGACTCCACACTCCCCTACCTCACTGATGTAAAAGTCTGTTGAAATGTATCAAATATATGTACGATCTGTGTATGTATACATACACTGCTATGTATACGTATGAATATATATGTATGATACTACAGATCATGACATCTTATATCATAAGCTCTCAGGCTTCTCAGATCATACTGTTGGTTGGTTTTCTAACCATCTCTCAGGTCGGAAGGTCGGAGGGAATGTGTTCGACATAACGGTACTTCATCTAGCTATCTTAACGGTCACTAATAGTGTGCCACAAGGCTCAGTTTTAGGACCCAATCTGTTGTGGAGAGTTAGGACTGTATGATGATTTTTGAGGAGATTAGCTGGAGCACTTCATCCACACAGACACTCCGATCAGAGAGTGAGTCCTGACACAGCAAGATGGTGTTTTTCTTAGAGTTTAATTAACTGACCAGTTCGTTTACAGCATGCAGTTTCCTTTTCTGAGCTGTAAATTCTTTCTAACTGAAAGTAACTGGCGTTAACTGTCCCTTTTTCTGTCTGTCTGGTATCTGAAATAACAGAAAACGGCTAAAATGAGAACATGCTAACAAATAGCTTAGCTTACCCTTAATATTACAACAAGACAGAACCTTAAACATGAAATAAACATTTCTTTGGGCTGTCTCATATTTGCGCCAAAATCGCCACCCTATTTATATATGAAAAGAAGAAATTAGCGCTCATTAAAGTGCATTAAGCTCACCTTTGTCACAAACGCAGACAGGCATCAACGATAGAAAACATCAACGGCTATAAAACCCAACGGCTTTCTCATCCCAAGGACCCCTTAGCTGTCTAACAAGATGCCTGACGTAAAAATACGAATTAGCTGTCTAATGTAAAAAATACATATTAGCTGTCTAACAATATGCCTGAACAAAAACAATGCATAAATACTGGGGAATTTATAACACACTCTTTTGTAAGTTACCCACTACTGTATATAAGTACCGGTAATGTAGGTCAGCACATTCCTGATGCATCCTTGCATCTCTATGCCGACAATACAGTTGTTTATTGTCGAGCTAATACAGTTGCCAAGGTTTTCCAGCTTTTACAGTCTGCATTTGACATCATTCAGTCAGACTTATTCCATCTCAAACTGGTGCTAAATGCTGATAAAACCAAAGAGATGTTGTTTTCAAACAGAAAATTGGTGCCAGCAGTTCTTCCTCCTATTTCATCCATGCATCGTGTTCCTATTGAGTTTCATCAAAACATCGACTAAACATCCTTGACAAAGTTGTTATAATCTTAAGGGGACAGAGATGTTTGTAAAACCACAATTCAGAACTAGTTTGAAGGGACGTTCTACCTCAATCCAGGGAATTAGATTATGGAATGGCTTGGAGAATGTAGTTAAAAATGCCAAGTCAATGTTTACATTTAAGAAAATGATCAAAACAAATGTGTTAAAAAAATATATATGAAATAGCGTAATGTGTATTGTATTAGTTAGAAAATTAGAAAAGAGTTAGTCATTTTGTACTGTTGGTTGAAGATTATTATTGTTTAATCTGATTGTTGGAAAAAAGTTGGTTGAAGATTATTATTGTTTACATGGTTGATTATTGTTGTTTAATCTGATTGTTGGAAGTAAGGGGCAGATATAATAAGATTTATTCTTCTTTCTGCTACCTTTCATTTTTTTATATTTTGTACAATATCATTTATGAGATTGTCTTGTATTGTTTCTTTTGTAAAAAAAAAATGAACAAATTTAATAAACATAAACATAAACATAAACATCAAAGCAAATGTGTTCTTGTATTTAGTACTGTACTTTACTTTGTTTTATATGGCACCTTGATTTATTGTTTTATAACACTACTTTTATTTTAATTGCATTTTACTGTAGTTTATTGTTGTCTGTACATTACAATGTCATCTGTCTAAAACAGGTCTCTCTTGTAAATGAATCCTCGTGACTCATTGAGACTAACCTGTATAAATAAAGGTTGATTGAATGAAAAATGTGAATTGAACATTCAGACTGAAGTCATTCTGAAAAACATTGGCTATTTAGCACCACACATGAAAGTGACCTGGGTCAGAAGCCAAATTTTTCACATTCAGACTGCTATAAAAAAAAGAATATCAGAAATCGGTTGCATTGGGGCGAAAAAATAAAATCAGATTTGGGCCATTTTCGCCTGCAATGTGAATGTAGCCCAAGATATTAGAAGACAACAGAGTTATAGCCGTTATAATCAAACCTTAAAAATAAAAATTGTGAAAAATCCAATCCAACATTGCAATCTATCACTTGATTGATGTCACAGTTGGTGCTTGTTGTAAATGACACTCAGCTACTACCACACCACATTTTAGCTCAATATTTCTAAAACTACAGTATCTAAATTATAGCCATTTCAAGTTTGCCAAGATTACGTTGTAGTGGTAGCCATCTTACACTGGGTTAACTTCAAAAATTAATCAGTTGCAGATGTACACTTAATGAATACTTTCTGAAAGTTTAATTAAATTCCAATCAGTTATTGATGAGAAAAAGACATGGGCAAAAAATTGTTCTGCCTTTGGGTGATAATGATGAAAATATATAAAACAGTACGATTTATAGCGGCTAGTACTCCTATAATCCTTAAAGTAACTGGTTTTAGTTTTAAAGACAGTTTCCTGTCTGTTTATTGTGAAAAAGGATTTATTCAACAGATAGCCTCCTACTGCTACTGATGCTCTCACTGTACCTATGGTATAATAAAGACTTTAAGCCTGTAAAACTGCTGTAATAAACTTCAGAATGTACAAAACCTCAATTGTACTGTAGTATAATGCACACAGAAATCTTACCAGAACTTCAGTGCATCTTTGGCGTTTTGGTAGGAGTGATGTTGCATGTAGTGGAAGAGACAGAGGAAATTCTCCAGCCTCTGAAGGCTGACCTGATAACAGACACACAAACAAGAAACAAGATGATTACTTGACCTAAAACAGAGGAACCGAAATACAGTATCGTCTGCGCTCAACAGAACCAGTTCCTTTTATTAAGAACACCTACAAAAAGGTGTGAATTTAAAATACGTGAGACTTGTGCTTTAATCATAAATGTGAGATGCAGACCTGAAAGTCATTATGATCCATTTCTCCTTTTTAACTTCCCAAAACTCTTAATTCAGTCCCAAAAAAAAAAACAGTATGGGAGGCACTAGTGAGTGGGACATGGATAAGATGTGAATTTCTAAGCTCCTGCAGGACCAACAATGTTTTAATTAAAATCAGCTATTAAAATCAAACTCCAGCCAGCAGGCTAAGGGAGAATATGTGAAAGGTTAAAAAGCACACCAAGTGTATACTTTGAGTCAGTGGTGTAGTCTATATTTTTGTAGTGGGTATACTGTACTTAGAAAACAAAGTACTGTACACTGGTTAGTACAATGCAATTGTCAATTTATTTTGATTTTTAAGCATATTGAACATTTCCACATTTCTCCTATGCTTATACAGTGGAGCAAAAAAGTATTTAGTCAGTCACTGATTGATTGTGCAAGTTCTCCTACTTAGAAAAATGAGAGGACTTTAATTTTCATCATAGGTACACTTCAACTATGAGAGACAAAATTAGGAGGAAAAAAAAATCCAGGACATCACATTGTAGGATTTTTAAATAATTTATTTGTAAATTATGGGGGAAAATACGTATTTGGTCAATAACAAAAGTCAAACTCAATACTTTGTAACATAACCTTTACGGGCAATGACAGCGGTCAAACGTTTCCTGTAAGTCTTCACCACTGTAGCTGGTGTTTTGGCCCATTCCTCCGTGCAGACCTCCTCTAGATCAGTGATGTCTTGGGGCTGTCACTGGGTAACATGGACTTTCAACTCCCTCCACAAATTTTCAATGGAGGTCTGGAGACTGACTAGGCCACTCCAGGACCTTGAAATGCTTTGTATGGAGCCACTCCTTCGTTGTCCGAGCGGTGTGTTTGGATCACTGTCATGCTGGAAGACCCAGACACGTTCCATCTTCAATGCTCTCACTGATGGAAGGAGGTTTTGGCTTAAAATCTCACGATACATGGTCCTGTTTATTCTTCCCTTAACACGGATCAGTCGTCCTGTCCCCTTTGCACAAAAACAGACCCAAAGTATGATGTTTCCACACCATGCTTCGAGTAGGTATGGTGTTCTTGGGATGTAACTCGGCATTCTTCTTCCTCCAAACACGACAAGTTGAGTCTTTAACAAAAAGTTATGTTTTGGTTTCATCTGACCACATGATATTCTCTCAATCCGGTTCTGGATCGTCCATATGCTCTCTGGCAACCTTCAGACAGGCCTGGACATGTACTGTACTGGTTTAAGCAGGGGGACACACATGGCACTGCATGATTTGAGTCCCTCTCTGCGTAGGGTGTTAATGATGTTACTTTGGTCCCAGCTCTCTGCAGGTCATTCATCAGGTCCCTCCGTGTAGTTCTGGGATTTTTGCGCACCCTTCTCATGATCATTTTGACCCCATGGAATGAGATCTTGCATGGGGCCCCAGATTGAGAGAGATGATCAGTGGTCTTGTATGTCTTCTATTTTCTTACAATTGCCCCCACAGTTGATATATTCACACCAACCTGCTGCCTATTGTAGATTCACTCTTCCCAACCTGGTGCAGGTCTACAATTTTCTTCCAGGTGTCCTTCGATTACAGTATTATTAACTTGTTTTTATTTTTTACCTCTTTGTGTTTTATTTCCAGTCTGGGACAGAGATAGCAGCTGTCTTCTTCCTGTTCAGAAACATCCACCAGATCACCTCCAGTAGAAGTCTGTGATGACTGAACTCTGAACTTTTCCAGGGACCTGTCCCACCTGGGGGAGCAGGTCCAAGAAAAGGCTGTGAGTAATGAGGACAAATACAGCCACACTGCTGCTATCATTGTTATTGAGATGATTTTCTCCACCACTGGAGATATTCACTGCAACTAGATCTGTGCTTTTGACAGAAAACGTGTACAAGTTGGTCTTTTTGGACAAAAACTTAAAACTTGAATACATTATTTAGATCATAAACAGTTTGTTGCTGCTTATTGTTCTGGTTCTGACTGTTATTGTATTTATTAAGATTTTTAATATTGTTAGTATAGTTTATTTATTGTAAAGAGTGCCGTTTATTTAAAATATCATCAAAATGGATTGCTTTAATTAATTTTTATACAAGCGTATCGTTTACTTGGCATATTTTCAAAATAAATGTTTTATGTCTTTATTATTTTTATTTTTTTGTACCGAAAATAAACCAAACCGAGCCCTCCTTGAAACTGAACCGAACCGAAATGTGATTTTAGCGTACCGTTACACCCCTAGTTAAAACCGTCCCGACAGACGTGGGAATCACTAAGCCGGTGTGCTGCTGCCATTGTACCACACAGGAGCTAGGTTGATGCTAATCTGACACCACAGAAAGGATTCATTTAAGGCCAAGCTGATCCCTGAGTGATGTAGCTGTCTTTACCGTCTGGTTCAAGAATCCAAACAGGCACCGCCGTACCGATCACATGACAAACGTTCGACGCTCTGACCTATGATGGCATAAACACAATGCCTACAGAATGAAGAAAAAAAAAAAGCTCAGCTCTATTAAAAATTAATCAACAGCAAGCAGACACACATCACCCGTCAAGTCTCTGAAAATACACAAACATTTTTGGAAAAAGTTTTCAAACATGCAACAAAATATTTGATCTGTAATTTGTGGATTTATTTGATTCCATTATTTTCTGTGAAAACGGCCATTAATCTAAAACTCTGGCATGAAGCACAGCGGGCGATATGCATTCCTTCAAGGAGCTCTAGGCCTTTAATTTACACTGTAAATGCTCCATTAGTCAAAACTAAAAACAACTTTTTTAAAGCAAATATGGATCTAAAATCAAAAGAACTTGAAGCAGACTAGAAAGTCTGCTTCAAGTCATTTAGAAGTCATTTAGAAAGGTTTCCTAAGGAAGGAAATGCAATCAATCTAGACAATGAGATTAAAAAAATGCAACTGTTTTACAAACGTTAAATTTTTTTTGACTTTCAAGAAGAAGAAAAAAGGTTTAGGTTAAGATGACAGAGTCTGTAAAATCTGGCGGCATCAGTTTTAAACAAACGACGGCTGTGTTACAGTGACAGGACAAGAAAATAAGATGTAATTTAGAGGTCATAGTTGTGTTTCTGATATTCCATACTCTGATGAATCAACTTCTTCCTCTTTGTCTCAACTGTCAGTCAGCTCTTCTCCAGGTTTCAGCCTCTCGGAAGACTTTTAAAGACATTTAATGATAAACCAAAAGCTCTTCTTTAATTTTAAAATAACCTCAGATGCCGGATGATGAAGGTGCAGAGTGGACCACACTCACCGGGGTCAGGGAGGGTCAGAGACACGTCAACAGCTGAGACAACAACCAAACCCAGAGCAGTGATGGGAGCTGATGGGCAGGTGGGTGTGGGTCACAGAACATCAGGCGGTCAGGAAACGGAAAGGGAGGAGAAAAGAAATGAACGGGTTATGGCTGAGACTGGAGGGGGAGAGAGGAAAAAACATGAAGGCTGAGAAACATAACAGAGGGAAAAAATCAACAGATGAGAGAAGAGGTAAACAAAGAGATAGGATAGACGGGAAATCAAAGCTGCCAGAACTATTTCTATTTGAGCTCTGAAGCCGTGAACTAAACCTAAACTCACTCCATTTAATTATTCTTCTGAACCTAACCCGTCTTTTTATCTGCATACATGTGTTGTTGTAGTCATCAAATAGAGAAGAAAACCAACTAATTCAAGAGAACACCATTTTCCAACCAAGTATTGTTTTTTTTTCCTCCGAGGCTTTAATTCAACAGATGCAGCACCAAACGAGTGATTCAATGATGGAGAGGAAGAAAAACTCTGTAAAGCTCACTAAATGTACTTCTGCTTACAGGAGGAGGCTTTTCTCTCAACCGCTTTAATCAATACAGAAAAACAAGTTGGATTTTAACAAAATTCTCTTTTTCTACTCATTTTATATATCCTGATAAAAGTCCATTTGTTTGTATAACTCATCATTTTGGTGGGTTTTCATTTCCCCTGAAAACTGTAGAAATTAAAAAAACACGCAAATGTTAAAATCACTGATGAAATTTGCCAAAAAAGCTGAAACAGAAGACTAGTGAGAAGTAGCAAAAAGCTAGTAACAACTAAAAGCTACAAAATGCTAAAAGTTAAAAGTAGAGAAAATGCTATGTAAACGCTAAAAGTAGGAAACACTTGCTAACAATAGCAAACAGCTAGCTGAAAGCATCACAAGGCTAGATGTTGTTATGTTTAGCTTTAAGTATCAATCACTCAATCATCAATCAATCACCTTTATTTTACCAGGTAGAGCCCGTTGAGATCGAGATCTCTTTTACAAGGGTGACCTGGTCAAGTGGTCAGCAGCACACGTCACATGGTAATTGACAATAAGCATTTGCATTTATCAAAAAAGAAAATAAAGAAAACTACAATTAGAATAAATAGATGTTGACTGTACAAAACCATCAGGATAAGACAGACTTATATAGGCATTATATATTTAAAAACAGACAGACATCGGTTGAGTAGATACAGTTAAAAAATCAACAATGACATGTATATTGGATAAGTAATGGTTAGAAACATCTGCAATGGCCAAGTTTCTTGATGACATTATCTAATACGGTTGACATAGTCAACCGTATTATAGTTGTGTCTGACTATAGTATTATAGACACAGGTTTTTACCTGTGGTCTGACTATACCTTTGTATGTCGCTGCAGGGCTGCAGGAACAGCCCCCCACCCAGCAGGGCATCGGGCAGCTCAGTCGACACACGAATCTACGACGAAGTGGGGTAAGATATTTATTTCATATTTTTGCCTCCGGAGCCAGACTGTGCTTTTAATCTTTTAAAGTGATATTTATCTTGTTTTCTGACTTTCTGAAAGTCTTTACATTTTTGTCTTTGGCAAGTTTTCATCTGATTGTTCTTTGAGGATCAGCTTGTTGCTGCTAAAATACATTTTTAAATCCTGTCAAACTGTATTATCTTTGGTATTTTTATGAGAACAGATCATGTCTTTGTGGCATGCTGCTGCAAACAAAGAGCCTAAAGATTTCTAACTATGTTGTCTGTGTTGATATGTCACTGGTTCATTTCCTGAATGACGGTTGCCTAACCAAAAATAAACTGTTGGATAATTGAATTATCCTATCATCTCATTAAATAAATAACCACAAAGAGGACAACGAGAAGATCTTTTAAGCCCAGGTTTGATGTCCTTGCAAGGGGAGCAGCCATCGAAAACAGAAATACAAGATGTTACCCGGCGCCCTGATCACAAGGTCTGCCCACGGATAGCATAAAGGAGCATCAACTTATAACGCTTATCAGAAAAGACGAGGTCAAGACAACGCTTCTTTCCAGTTTAGGGTCCTTGAAGTTTATCAGGTGTGCAGGCTCCATGCTCCTGCAGGCCCCACTTTGTTCAGACAAAACAACTCTAACTTACACATATGGTTCTATATTAATTTTACATTAGTAAGTGAAAAACATCCATGATCTTTATGTCCCCCATCAAAAACATCCATAAATGTTCAGGTCTTGTGCTGAAATTAAGAAGAAGAAAAAAAGCCAATGACCAAGGAGAATTTTAGAAGACCTTCAGAAAGCTTGAATAACTACTGATGTAGACCAGAGATGTCCATTCCTGGTCTTCAAGATTCAGATTCAGTTTATTATCGCCATTGTCAATGAACAGGATTCACAGACTAGGAATTTGCTTCGGCATAACGGTGCATAAAATATAAAAACATAAGACACAAAAAACATAAACCATAAAACATCAATACAATCAATACAATATTCAGTGAACAAAAACTACTAAGAAACAGCGCAATTAGAGTGGAGCAATCAAAATACAGTGATACAGTGATTCCCAATAAAAATACAAAGAACAAATACAAAATACAGCGACCAAGGCAAGTGTCACAAGGGCCACTATCCTAGAGGTTTTAGATGTTTCTCTGCTTCAACACACCTGGTTTGAATGAAAGGATCAACAGGCTTCTTGAAGACACTGAATCAGGCAGGTTGGAGCAGAAAAACATTCAGGACTGAACAACACTGATCTACACCATTTTAAGGGCCAGTTTACACGGCGCGTATTTTGAGTGTAACCGCTACTTTCTCTTTGCGACTTTGCTTATCGCCTACACGACGCTGCTGGCCCCCCTCGATGACACCGATACTTTTCTGACCCTGCTCTCAAGGTGGAAGTTTTTCGCTGACCCCCCGCTGATAATGTAAACATCTCCCGTGGAGCTTTTGTGTCAACCACATGCGCGCAGCCCGCATGCGCGTGGACAGTCTGACATTTCACGTGTCACGTTGCAAAATATAACAGTTTAACAATAATAAACAGTATTTATGTTGGCGTGGGAGATGTAAATTTATCTGAACTACAGTATCTATCTGGACTCGTTACATTTTTTAAACAGTGCGTAACGTGCTGTGAAAATGAAGACAGCAGGTTTATTTTTTATTTATTTATTCAGCACCAAAGTTTAAACACAAACACTGAGAATTAAACTGAACACACTATTAAAACACGTGAACCGAACTGTAACTATGTTAATGAACTGGACTCGTGCTGTGTGTTCATCTGGACCCATCAGAACCGCCGAACCGTCTGCCTGCTGGAGCGACAGCTTCTCCACCTGGCAGAAATAAATAAATAAAAACTCAGTTGTTGTGTGATCAAAGTAAACACAAGCAAACATTATATTAAGAACGTTGATTTACCTGCTGTAAGTCAGCTGTTTATCACGCTGGAAAGTCCGGTTCTGGTCCACAGTCCACTCAGCGGTTCTGGTTCTGGTCCACAGGCTCAGCGTGTGTGGTGTGCAGCTTGTTAGATGAAGAGAGTCCCACTGACTCAAATCTGTTGACTCTTATCCAAATTCCAGCTTTAACTTGTTGTTAACTTGTTGACAACAACTTGTAGTTAGCTGATTTTAGCCAGAGAGGAAAACAGACAAGGCAGCTGGTCTGTTTACCTCAGGCAGCGCATGCGCAGTAGTGAAGGTTCCAAAAATCACAGCGCCATCTAATGGCCCAGCATGGTAACTACAATGAAATCATGAGGACGGGGGGTGGAGGGGGAGAGAGTCGTATCCACAGAATTCGACCGTGTCAATGCAAAACTTTTCACCTAATTAACATACCCAAAACATCCGTTTCCCCCACACAGTGTCCGTGTAAACAGGGCCTAAATTAACACGTTTGTCTGCTTCTGTGCATCTTTCCTGAGGGGTCCCACAAGGCTCCATTCTTGGACCCCTTCTGTTTTCATTGTATCTTCTCCCCTTGGGCTCTATCCTGAGGAAGCATGGTCTTTAGTTTCATTGTTATGCTGATGATTCTCAGATTTATCTGCCCTTAAAACCTAAAGGCTCCGACAAAGCTGCGCGTACAAGCAGTACGCCTCTGTACGACGTACGTACGCTGAGGCACAAGCATAGCCCCGCGTAGCCCTGCAGGGCACGAATGCGTAAAGCTCTTTTTTTTACGACCGCACACGCTTGCGCGGTGTCTGACCATAAACTTCCCCGGCGCCGGACTGTTTTGTATGTTACACAAATGAATTAAATTCCCCTTCTTCATCGCTGATCAGGACTTTTTTTTTTTTTTTGCCAAAAGTCAAGTAAAAGCTTCATCCTCCGTTCACTCCATGACTGAAATGAATGAATTCATGTCCTACCTGGCTGCGGGAGGTTTTAAATATTTCCTGGTGGGCTGTGGGCTGCAGGAAAAGCGCTCCCTGTTTTTTTTTTTACTTTTTATTAGTTTTTATTAACATATAAAGTTAGAAAGACCGCAACGGCTGCAGCCGAGCGACCACAGCTGAAGCCAGCTGGTTGTCCTGCTCGAGCTGTCAATCATTTCAGTAGGCGTGTCAGCAAGTGACCAATCAGCGACCTCAGTTTGTCCTGCTTCGCGCGCAGCTGCTCACATTACAACACGGATTTGGAGCGAAAACGCGAGCATTTAACGTGAGAAAGAAAGCAGAGCTGTGCCAGCGAACGCGTGCGCACAGAATGCGCGTGTAGAGTGGCGTACAGGCAGGACGCTCAGCTTTACCAGAGCCTTAACTGTTCCTGCTCCATTCGCCCTTTGCTAAAATGTCTTGATGACATCAAGACTTGGATGGCTTCAAACTTCTTGAGTTTTAATGATCAGAAAACTGATGTCATTGTGCTTAACCCTAGTTTTAAAAAGTTTAAAACATGGGGCAGTTGTGTTAAATATGCCCAAAATGCTTACATAAATCCAAGAGATAGTACAAAACAAGTTACTAAAGTAAAGTACAATTTGGAACATTAGTAACATAAACATTTTCAAATACTTGTTTTTAACTTACTTAACTGCTGAAAAGTATTGGATACATATACAGTATTTGTAATATATTTTTTAAGTATGGTTTGAAAACTAAATTTTACAAATACATTCAAAGTGCATTTTACAAAAGTTTATATAAAGTTTAATTTTATAAATATATTTGATTGAAATGTCTTATATTTGGCAAAAAATAGTACTTCATAAAGTGTAATAAAATATATTTTATAACAAGTATATTTAGATAAATCTGTTTATTTTACATTTTCGATGTAATCCTAATACGTACATTTACTTGAGAACATATTTGAATGTATTTCTTGGAAATTAAACTTACTTAAAATATACATTAAATTTCCATCAGAGCAGCCTGGCTTATAGGAACTCATAGATTTGAGCACATTTCACCGGTTCTGTCCTCCCTTCACTGGCTTCCTGTACGTGTCAGAATTGATTTAAAAAATGTCCTGCTGACGTTTAAATGCATTAATGAACTTGCACCCTCATACATCTCTGACCTTCTTCAACCAGATGTTTCTTCTCGGGCTCTGAGATCATCAGACCAGCTGCTTATGGATGAAGCTCAGAGGAGATTGAGCTTTTTCAGTCTCTGCTTTTAAAACTCTGTATTGACATTTAACACAGCGTGATCAGATTTAGTATTTCATTGTTTCTGATGTTTTGTGTTTTTGATGTTTTTTATTCCTGATGCTGTATTTATATATTGCTACTTTTAATTTGATGCCATGACCTTTTTGTCAAGCACTTTGGCAACAGTTTCTGTTTTAAATGGGCTCTATAAATAAATCTGACTTGACGTGACTACATAAAGAAATATGCATGACTGTAGATTTTGGCACACTGTCAGACATTTCACAAAATATGTGACTAATGTGTCATTTTGTGTTCATTTCCGCCTTCTTTCTGCTTTTCTTTCAATAAAATGGTTTGGAGCAGTGAGTTTCTAACCAGGTTTTCTTGGTGAATCAATACAAACCTTTTGATAATCGATTATAGTTGGCTTAAAAGAGTTTTTTTTTAAAGCACCTTTTGCAGAAATTTTCTCTTTACGCTTGAACCGTAGCAAGAAGAAGGTTGAGAAAAATGTTTTGTTAAACATTTGTTTTAATGTTTTTTAAACAAAAAAAAAACAGGATGTTATTTATGGTTATGGCTTTATTTTATTTTTTTAATTTAACAAACTGTAACATAACAGACTGACATTGACAACCTGCTCTCAGGAATGTTCATTTTTAATGCTTGAAGCCAAGTTTTTCCAGAAAAACCTCAAGTAAAATAAAATTCCAGAGCTCTCAGTCAAAGTATTGGACTTACGATGTGGTCTGACGTGAGCTGTGAAAATGTCTGCAGAGACCCTGCAGGGTTCACCAACGGGTATCTTCACCATCAGACACCCCCCTTCGATACGCCACCGCTGCATCGAGGCCATGCCGGCTCCTCCACGCCCCTCACCACCGGCTGCACCACACTGGACAGCTCTCTGGTCATCCACCTGCAGAACTGCAGCGCACAGCTGATGGTAGGATTTCTGCACCACTCTTTACCCTCAGGTCTCAGAGGTCGCTTTGAACCAAGGACAGCAGGAGAGTTAAACAATTTACCAATTTCAGACTCAGATTTTAGCTGCAATAAAGCAGCTGTTCCAAAACTGCTCAGCTTATGATCCACCCACTTAAACCTGCAGAGACTCGTAACTCTGACTATTGGCAGTAAAGTACACCAACGTTGAATCCATTTAACAAAAGCCTCATCTACCAATATATCTTTATATTTATCCATTAATGACCACTGTTTTGTGTTAATTTAAGTCTAAATATGCAGCTGACATTCATTTTTAAAGTGATTATGATTATCATGGTTTTCTCAGCAGCACCAACTCAGGTCATCAGAGATCCAAATGAGCATAAATGGTGTATTGGACAGAAATTATACTTTCAACATCAAAGCACAAGTTACCGTTTATGAGTTTGGGCACACAGGGGGTTCTTTGAAAATCCAAATGAGACAGTTTGCTCCTTTGCAAATGTATTTTTTTTAAATTGTATTAAAGATGTTGAAACGTCGTAAACACTGTTGTTAGGACGAAGCCTTTAAGGCTCCTGGTTGGTGACACGTCTCATTACGTTTGCAGCACCTGGGTGTGTCTGGTCCTCTGCAATGCCGAGCCACGTACGCCTTGGACAAACTGCTGAGAGAGGCTCGCGTCTTTAAAATCATCCATCACATCATCGGGGACGACCCACACCGCCTCAAACATCCTGCAGAAGGTACAATAATGGGTTTCTGTCAAACGTGTTAGCCAAATATCTCATGAACCATTGGATAGAGTTGAATGAAAACTATCGGAGTCAACCTTGTTCAAGATGGCCTCCACAGCAATATGCACTCCTTTGATGATTTCTAAACCTTTCTTTTTTAGATTTATAAATACTATGTTTCAATATAAAATGCTAACTATTGAAAACAATTGTGCATTTCTTGAAAACTTGACCCCAAAGGCAACAAAACCAAGAAAACTAGAATTCATTCATTCATTCAACCTTTATTTAGTCAGGTTAATCTCATTGAGCCCCGAGGACTCATTTACAAGAGAGACCTGGCTACAAACAAAGAATGATGACAACAGTAACAGTACCGTAGATTTTCCTTGAACAATCAACAATAGACAATCATAAGAGAGAAATACAGATTTTTTTAAAACAAGTTAAAACAAAGATATTAAAGTAGCAAAACAGACAGATTATACTTATAATACTTATACTTAGGTATGCTTATACTTATACTTATACTTATAATACCTATAATTTACTTTTCATTAATGAAAAGTGCGTTATAAATTGAATTCATTATTATTATTATTATTATTATTATAAGGTAGATATAGAAAATCAAAAACAGGAACATGTCTGCATTGGTTTTTGCCAGGATTCCAACAGATTATTAAAGCCATTTAGAGAGGTCAAGGTCGAGAGCTTCAGAGATTTTTGTAAGATATTCCAGGAAACAGGAGCAGAGTAGGAGAAGGCCCTTTTGCCAAGTTCAGTTCTCACTGACGGAACACTGCAGGTAATAATGTCCTGAGAGCGCACGCAGCTGCACTCACGCAAAGACATGTAGGAGGAGATGTATGAGGGCAGCAGACCAAGAAGTGATTTAAAGATGAAAATGTACCAGTGGAAGAGTCTGCGTGAGGTTAATGATGTCCAGTTAACCAGTGAATACAGGGTGCAGTGGTGGGTATGATAATCACAGCCAGTTATGAATCTTAGTGCACCATGATAGACAACATCCAACATCTGCAGGGTGCTTGTAGGAGCATTCATGTAGATAATGTCACCGTAATCAATGGAGGGAAGGAAAGTCACAGATACAAGGTGTTTCCTAGCATTCAGAGTTGGACAGGATCTGTTTCTGAAAAAGAAACCCAGTTTAACTTTCAGTTTCTTTACTAGGTTTTCCACGTGGAGTTTAAAAGAGAGATGCGAATCTGCCAGGGTACCCAAATATTTATTGGAATCAACAAACTCAATAGGGACACCATTTGAGGATAAAATCAGAGGACGATCTGCTGGGACTGACTTCCTGTTTGAAAAAAGCATCCCTTTTGTTTTATCAGCATTTAAGACAAGTTTGAGACGGAACAAATCTGACTGGATGATGTCAAAAACAGATTGCAAATGCTGGAAAGCCTTAGCTACTGTTTTAGCTCGACAATAAACAACTGTGTCATCAGCATAGAAATGTAAGGATGCATCAGGGATGCTCTGACCTACATTACCTATGTAGATTGTAAAGAGGGTTGGTCCTAAGACTGAGCCTTGTGGTACACCATTTTTAACAGTTAAATAACTGGAAGAAGTACCGTTATGTTGAACCCATTGCCTCCGATCGGAAAGAATGGAGCCTTAAAGGGGACCACACATGCAAAATTCACTTTTTAATGTTTTTTTACTAAACTTTGGGTATTTACTTCATAAAAAAACAGTCCTTGTGCCAAAAAAATGCACCCAGTGGTTTATTTACTCTAAGTAGATTTATTTTACTGTGATGAAAACGGTTCGTTTTTGAAATAAAATGGAAGTCAATCGCGCCTGTGACGTCACAGGCGCGAGGACAACCCACCTCAAACCTGAGTCCAGCCCCTCACCTGGTTAGGCTCAACCCACTTCTGTATTAAACACATGACTGTTGTTTTTCATGATTTCATCTCATCTTTTGTTTATATGTTCTTAATTTCATGTGTACAGCACTTTGTTGCAGCTGTGTTTTTTTAAATGGCTTTATAAATAAAGTATAATTGTTATTTTTATGTTTTAGTTCAATTTTTAGTGTATTTGCGATCGCTGCCAACGCGCAGCCGGCAAAAATTAAACGAGCGGACCACAGGCGGAAGGACCGGGTTCGACGGGACCCTCTTCCGGCGCCATGGAGCGGAGCTTCAACTGTACAGCCTTGCTGCAGCCTCGCAGCAGCCTCGCAGCAGTGAGGACCTTCCCCTTACGGATTAATTTACGGGAGACACTTGGTGAACTTTGTGTTGTCTTGACTGGAACAGCGATAACGCCCAAAGTCTCCGAGCGGAGCTGGCGAAAACCGGAAGAGGAACAAGCTAACATTAGCTTCGGATTCGGGTGGTATAATGCTAAAAGGAGCAGCAAACTGCGGCGCGCTCAGACGGGTTTCGGTAAGTTATCTTAAGCTAGCACTAACAGTAAGTCAAATGAGTAATAAAAAAAGAGCTAATTTTAAAACAACAACACATTACAGATACTGGCTGTTATGAGGGCGTTAACAGATCTTTGAAGGGCGTGGACTTCAGAACTTCTATCAGAAACCGGTCGTTCAAAACGAAAGTTAAAAATGGCAGAATTAAAAAGGGTATAATTGATTATCTAAGAATTATTTTGTGCATTAAATTGAAGGAATAGGGTCTAGATAGCACACAGAAATAACATAAAAATGTAAAAAATGCATCTGAGGTCCCCTTTAAGATGCAGTTGAGCTGATAGTTAACTCCCATGTGTTTGTTTGAGAGCGTTTTAATTTTTATTTTATTCCACTCACTGCGCTTCTAAATAAACACTTAACAGCTCACATCTTGTTTAAAATGTAGCATTCGTTAGCAGTTTTTGTGTTTTGTTGTTGCTAACATGATGGTAATAACAACATTTTTCAGGGAGACTCGTGACTCGGCTGCTAGTGCACACACAGGAGGCTCCTGATGTAAACATCTACTCACCTTCAAAATAAAACCGCAGCAAAAGCCAGTTACCGAGCAATTAAATTTCTCGTAACTTAGCCACTTGTACATTTTTTTCTTATTGCTGCCTGCTTTGTACGTTGATGTCCTTTACCTGCTCTTACAGTGATACCAGAACTGGACCTGTGTGGTGGAGTCGTGCCGCTATGGGAACGGTGTGTGGGGGATAGCTGTCTGTACTGCGTCTCTGCTAAAACGTTCATGAGTACGCTGTCTACACTTTACTCCAGCATGCTGAGTGAGAGAGCAGACACGGGTAAAGCAACACGTGTGTGTGTGTACTGTGTACGGTTCACGATGGTGTGTATGCGGCAGGTTAATACTTGTGTTTTTCCAGTGCTTTCGTGTCTGGTTGAGCGAGTTCTGGAGCAGAGGTTTCCACAGCGAGGCAACAGAGACGAGCCGGTTGTGACTCTGTTCCAGCTGTGGAGTTACTTGGAGTCCAACGGCATCAGCGACATGGAGTTTCACATCATTGCTCTTACAGAAGAGGGTAAAAACATGAAAATACACGCTAGAAAACGACAGTGCTTGACATCATTTTTGCATCCCTAAGCTTTTAGTACAGTCAGACACCAGAGGAAAATATTCCAGTTCTGTAAAAGAAAAAATATATTGTTGAACTAATGTGAGTGTTTTTCTTTAATTCGTAATTGTCCAACAGTGGAATTGGTGCAGAACCTTTTGTCGAGGGACCAGGATGTGATCGTAGAGACTCTGCACCTTCCTTCAGAGTGCAGCCTTCAGAGAGAAGGGATGCAAACCATGGCAAAATTACTGACAGATCCAAGACAAAAAGTGTTGGCCTCCGCCAGCTCGCTGCTGAGAATCCTGGCTGGTCAGCACAAGCAGAGAGAGCAGGTGATGGACGAAACACTCTGCCACATCGCAGACATATTGTAGATACCAGCAACAGCCTTGGACTTGGTGTTCTGAAGACAATAATCTCTGCATATGTTGTATTCACTTCTTCAGGCTTTGGTAAACTGTTTGGAGATGCTGGAAGACGACGACGTGGACACCAGAGTTTGTGGATGCAAAGCCTTGGCATGCCTCAAGGTCAGTTTGCCCAACTACTCAGAGTACTCTTTTGTATTTATTCCTTAATTGTTAGGTTTCTTGATCTGGGACCACATTCAACACTTGCTCTTCTCAAGGGTGGGCGTCTCCTCTCGGTCTCCGCTTTGCTTTTGCTTTGTCTTGTCTGTGAAAGGTCATCAGAGACTCTACTTCCTCAGACGGCTGAGACGAGCCGGTCTGAGAAGCCCAGTCCTCACCTCGTTCTACAGGTGTGCAGTGGAGAGCGTCCTGTGCTCCAGCATCAACGTGTGGCATGGAGGCTGCACAGTTGCAGAGAGAAAAGCTCTGCAGAGAGTGGTGAAGGCTGCACAGAAGTCTGTGGGAGTCAGTCTCCCCACCATCACAGACATTTACACCTCCAGATGCAGAAAAAGAGCCACCTGCATCATGAAAGACCTCACTCACCCAGCACACTCACTCTTTGCACCACTCCCCTCGGGACGGAGGTTGAGGAGCATCAAATGTAGAACCACTAGACTGAGAAACAGCTTCTACCCTGAGGCTGTCAGACTCATGAATAAATAAATAATAAGAATAAACACTGCAAAATGTCACATCATACTGATACTGTACTGATCTGTTTCTTGTTGCTGCGTTCATCTGTGACCATCTGCTCATGTTCGTGCTGCTGTTTATAATGATGTTTTTCTACTACATTAGGGCTTAGTGTATTACTAGCTGATGTGATGTCTCTCTTAGTTAATCCTAGATGTTATTATTGTATTTCTCTTGCATTTGTTGTTGGATGTAACTGGGACCCTGTGTACATAATCTCGTTTTCAACACATGTACTACATGCGGTGCAAATGACAATAAATTCTCTCTGACTCTCTGACTCTCTGACTCTGAAACTGTCTGAGAGCCTCTCTTCTACAAAATCTTCCAAATCATAACCATGGACTTCAATTTGGTCAGTTGGTCCCTCAACACAACTGATAACATTTCTTCAACAAGAAGACAGGCTGTAGGCGAGCCGCTTTGCCCTGTTTGCTTGCACACAGCTGGATATCTCATCGACTTGGAAGACTTGATGATGTGTCTATCTCTGCTGTCATCTGTGGATCTTTAGGACGCATACTTACTTTGATTTATGATAAATGGTTCCTGCTTTTTGGAATTGGCTGGTTCCTGGTCTATCAACATAAAAGAAAGACGTCGGCAGCAAATCTGGACCTGGTCAGGCTGCCTGCCTTACATGATGGCTTGGTTCATGTCTCGAGAATCCAGACTTTTGGCTGAATGGATTAGATCTTGGGGATTTTCTGAGGCACATTCCATTTTAATTTGGACATTTTCGGAAGCGAGTGGACCGACACAGACTGAAGGTAGATGTCATTAAAGTTCTGCCTGTTCCCAAAACAATCGGTATTCGGCTCCCCGGCTGGCCTTGACAGGCCGTCTTATCTCAACATGCCTGAGAAGTTTTGTAAACTTGATGCTCTCACCCCTCCCAAACCTGCTACTGAGGAATTCCACTGACTTTTCAGAGGAGCACAGCTGAATAAACATTCTGTCATCATTTCAGGACTCTCGCCTCTGGCCGACCTCGGCAGCCTCCCGCCCCCCCCATGAGTGTGCACAGATCTATGAGCTGGCTGCTCAACCGCCTTTGAGTCCTCCCTGACCTCTGCGTAATGTCGGCGTCATTATGTGCTTGTGTGCAAGACTTTTTTTCATTACCACATTTTTGACCTTCAAACAAAGGTCAAAAATGTGTTAGGAATTTTTTTGTCTCCAAACCCTATGTGTTATTTTTCACCACTTTTATAGCCTGGCCCTCGCCTTCCTGCACAGCTCCGCTCAATTCTCATTTCCCTTCACTGCACAGTCTGGGATTCCTCCCATAGACAACGATTTCTCCGGCCGATTTTTGACCGGACCAATCAGAGAGCAGAAGGCGGAGTTTTGAACGACGTCGACTGACGTCGTCATTCAAAATGGCTGCCGCCACGAAGGAATTTTCATTAAAACAAGGTAAAAAACTATTATTTCTCTGCTGAGAAAAAATATATTTCTTAGCTGACGTTATATCAGAAGTGTTCCTGAGCAATCAGAGAGCAGAAGGCGGAGTTTTGAACGATGTCGACTGACGTCGTCATTCAAAATGGCTGCCGCCACGAACGAATTTTCATCAAAACAAGGTAAAAAACTATTATTTCTCTGCGGAGAAAAAATATATTTCATAGCTGACGTTATATCAGAAGTGTTCCTGAGCTTAACAGTTCCTAAATCAATTCACGAAATGGTCAAATCTGCTGGATATTAAATAGTTTCGGTTTGATATTTTCCAAACAGCCTCGGGTGCGCTACGAAAATAAATGATAAAAAATCGAATTTTATCTCAAATGTTTCATCTAGGCCAACAGTCAGTAAATTAAAGACATATAATTACACACTGGTGGCAGAAAAAATATCCACCGAGTGGTTTCTGAGCAATTTATCTGATAGCCTGGACCTCGCCAGGCTAAACTAACAAAACTCTGCCTCCTGTTCTCTGATTGGTCCATTCAAAAATCTCCAGGAGAAATCGTTGTCTATGGCAGAGATGCCAGACCCTAGTCCAAAGCGAAGTGAAGGACAAGGGTCTGGTTTAAACCAGGCTACCACTTTTATTGTCTGTCCTACAGATCTCACTTGTAAATGAGTTTTCGAGGCTCAATGTGACTTATCTGTTTAAATAAAGGTTGAATGAATGATTGATTCCGAATTTCGTACCACAAACATGCCAGTGAGCTGGTATGACAATTGAAAAATCCTTTAAATAAATTATTTATGAAATCTTTCAACAGAGGGAGCTCATCCAGGACCTACCACACAGAAATTAGCCTAAACGAGGCCTTGATACCAATGCACTATAGCAAAACAGCAGATGAGAGAAGTCTAAAGGTTGTGTCTGACTGGGCTGTGACTGAACTACTGTTGGCAAACTACAAAAGGCCTTAGAATGTTTGCAACATAAGTTTGTGAACATGTTTCTCTCAAAATAGTCCAATTGTTTGCAGGGTTCTCAATCCTGTTTCAGTTAAGTTTTAGAGGTCCAGAGCTGGTTTTTGACCTGTGCATGGAAGTTCTCCTCTGACAGAAACATCCAAAGCCCTGAAAGTCCAGATCTAAAAACCACGTCTATGAACAAAAATAACTTCAAAATGCTCCAAATCCTTCTATTCTCATTCGGTGTACTCTGGAAGATTGGGCGGTTGCCAAAGTGGATAAAATGTGGGAAGAGGCGAACAACAAAATAAGTTGAACAACCTAAGACAGAGTTGTGCGCTCTAAATTAAGTTGTAACTTGAGATTTTTTACTCAAAATGCATCCGCACGGCTCACTGGTCACTTGGTTGCTGAACCTCAGAGCTCAGTGAGATTTCAATGGAAAATTACCAAATTTTCTCCAACTTCTGAGTCACAAACTGTGCTGCCTAAATTCCAGTAACACTCGTGGAACATTTCAACTTGTCCTCTTTATTTTCGTGTTGATCTTTTTTCACTCCAGGCCACAGAAAGCATCGAACAGCTGACGTATCTCTGTGAGACGGACAATGAGGAAGTTAAAAAAGCCGCCATGCAAACGCTGCTAGAGCTGGGTAACAATAACCATCATATTTCTGTTAATGATGCAAAGAACCAGGATAAAATCATACAATTAAACTGGTTTAGACTTAATTAAAACAAAGTATTTTTCAGAGCTTAACACAGTTAAAACACGTCTTTTTTGTTTTTCTCGTTGAGCAGGTGATGAAGGGAAGATGGCTCTCAGGCGTTTGGAGATGGCTCAGGACGTCTTACCGGACTCTTTGCTCCTAGAACCGTGGCCCAACCAGCCTTCTACGAGCACATATAGGCCTCGTTTATGCAGTCAGTTATAATACATGTTCATTTACTGTGATGGCACCAGAATACCAGTTGTACTGCTGACATCCCACTGGAACACCAGCTTTATGACCAACACTTTATAAGAAGCAACACTACAAGAGAGGACATCAAGTTTTATTTGCATTTAACCTTTAAAATCAATTTGTTGTATAAATAAAGTTTATTAAATGTTTATAACTTTTGTCAGAGAATCATGTTATTATTGTGTTGAATTAAATACCATACCATGCCATTTTATTTATAGAGCACTTTAAACGCAGAGGTGACAGGGCTTTCTCTGTAGCAGGCCCAAGACTCTGGAACGAGTTACCTCTGCTCGTCAGACAGGCCCCTCCCTCTCGGTGTTCAAATCCCGTCTAGGACGAGTCCCTGGGATTGTCAAAAGTACCTGGTCCGCTGACCTCAGAGCACATGGTGGGGCATATGGGTGTATCAAATCAGAGAGATAGGCGGGGGCAAGACTGTTCAGCGATTTGTAGACATAGAGGAGGATTTTGAACTGGATACGAAGATGAACCAGTAGCCAGTGCAGGGAGGCCAAGAATGGTGTAATGTGCTCTCTTTTGCCTGTACTAGTTAAAAATCGGGCTGCTGCGTTCTGGACCAGTTGTAGTCTTGCAATGGTGGTCTGACTGACACCAAACAGGAGTGAATTGCAGTAATCAAGCCTGGATGTAATAAATGCGTGAATTACTGTCTCCAGGTTATTTTTTTGATAATATGGGCTTCAGCTTAGACAGTCACCTCAGCTGGAAAAAACAGGATTTAACGATCATATTTACATGACTGTTGAGTTTCATGGAAGGGTCCATTATCACTCCCAGATTTGTGACTTTTTGTTTTTCAGACAGGGGTAGAGTAGAAAGGTTGATGCAGTGGTTCGAGATTGTGTCATTGGGAAGGAGCAGTATGGCTTCAGACTTCTTTTCATTAAAACTTGAGAAATTTAAAGCCATCCAGTCATAGGCGTAATTTACACGGGGGTTAGGGGGGTTTTGACCCCCCCAATAATTTGATCCGGTCATTTAACCCCCCCAATAAAATGAAATCATTTCGTCATTATACATATCTTACATCAATAATTGATTTTCTTTATTCATTCAAATTTTTTAGTAAAATTGCTGCATGTTTTTAACAAACTCCCTGAGGACTGACCCCCTCCCCTGCAAATAATTTGGTATCACCCATCTCACCGGCTACAGGAAGTCACGTGAGTCACGGAGCTGCTCATGAAGTTGCCCAGAAGTTTCTACATGCATGTGTTCGAAAAAGGCCTCCTTTGGTCGGACTGACTCTGTCGCTGCCCGCCCCTTGCTATGGATGTAGCTGCTATTAGCTGTGAGGTTCGCTGTTTTTGTTTGCAAGATACCACTCATAAACCACACCGCGGATTTTTAAATCAAGCTGATTTCACATTTGGTTCAGCTCAGGAGCCCATCTGCTGTAGTGAGGTAAGAAATATATTTTTTAAGCGTTTATTTAACTAAATTTAAAGAAACAAAGCTCCGGTTTGACCCGCCTGGCGCCTGCATAAAATTCAGCGAACTTTTTTTTTTTTAAATCCAGCTGATTTGAACATTTCGTCAAACTCAGGAGTACGTCTACTATCACCCATAAGTCAGCGAAGAAATACTGTATATTTTTAAGCGTTTATTTAGCTAAATTTAAAGAAAGAAAGCGTCCGGTTTGACCCGCCTGGCGCCTGCATAAAAATCAGCGAACTTTTTTTTTTAAATCCAGCCGATTTGAACATTTAGTTAAACTCAAGAACACGTCTTCTATAAAGTCAGCTTAGTAATATATTTTTTCTCGCAAAGAAATAATTGTTTTTACCGTGTTTCTTTGTGAAGTTCTTCGTACTAGCTGGGTCCTGTCGCCGCCATCTTGATCAGGACAAAGCTGACGCGTCGCGTGGAGATGACGCGTATACAGCAAGAGAAATTGAATATGATGTCCCATTAAGTAAAGCAGAAATAAAAATAATTGTTAAAGATAAAATAAATGATATGTGGCAGGAGAGGTGGGATTTAGAGGAAAGAGGAAGACATTTACATAACATACAGAAGGAGGTACTCCTAAGTGACGATAGTAGTTTAATGTCTAGGAGAGAGGAAGTATGGATTAAGTTGAGGATTGGGCACACTACATTAAATAGTGGTCTAAAGATAATAGGAAAACATCCATCAGGTGACTGCTCTAATTGTGGGGTACTGGAAGGAGTGGAACATGTGTTGATTTATTGTAAGAAATATAATAAAGAGAGGAAGGCACTGGAAAGGGTAATGGGGAGTTCGGTGACAATGGTTACTTTATTGAAGAAAAATCAGTCACAGGTTATAACTAAAGCATTTGTTAAATATTTGAAAGTTACAAAATTAGCTGAAAGGATTTAATTTTATTTTAATTAATTAATTAATTTATTTATTTATTTATTTATTTTTTGTTGAAAGTAGACTCTTGAATTACATCTCCGTCCAGTTGATGGCGGTAATGCACTGAGTTTGTAAACTGCCAGTAAACACCATCGAAGAAGAAGAAGAAGAAGAGATGACGCGTATTAAACACTGAAGCTTATAGTGTACAATTTTTTCGTGTTTATTGTTAATCACAACCCCCCCAATGTTAGACCTAAAGTTACGCCCCTGCATCCAGTCCCTGATGTCACCCAGGCAGTCGAGCAGAGGTTGAATAGAGGATGAATAGCACTTTGAGATCTGTTTGATGTAAAGTGCGTTATAAATAAAAGTTATTATTATTATTATTATGTGCCATTGTTTCTTAGGGGGAAGTAGATTTGACAGTCATTGGCGTAGAAGTGGAAAGGTATATTACAGTATGTTTCCGGAAAATAGCACCGAGTGGCAGTAGGTATAAGGAGAATAGGAGAGGACCCAGGATGGACCCCTGTGGAACCCCCCATTTAAGTGCCGCCACTGCAGAACTAAAATCATTGATGGACACACAAAAGGATCTGTCGGAGAGGTAGGATCTGAACCAATTGAGGGCTGACCCTGTGATGCCCACCCACTGCTCCAACCTAGCAATGAGGATCTCATGGTCAATGGTGTTGAAAGCGGATGTGAGGTCCAATAGGACAAGCAGCACAGAGTCACCACTGTGGCTAGGAAGATGCATGTTAAAGACCTTCAGTAGGGCAGTTTCAGTGCTGTAGAGAGATTTGAAGCCAGATTGGAATAACTCGGGGATAGCGTGATCCTCCAGGAAGCACTTCAACTGGGACTCTACTATTTTCTCTAGAAGTTTAGATACAAATGGGAGTCTGGAGACAGGCCTGAAGTTAGATACTACTGAAGGGTCAAGGTTATTTTTTTTTTCAGGAGAGTTTGAACGGTGGCATGTTTAAAGGATTTTGGCACCACACCAGCGGATAAACTGCTATTTACAATAGAGAGAATGGAGGGACCTAGATTGGGAAAAACCTCCTTTAGGAGCCGAGGGGGGACCACATCAAAGGGGGAACCAGATGGTTTCAGGCTGCACATGACTTGCTCTAGAGAGGGCAGAGGGATTGGTTAAAAGTGGTCAAATACAGCAACAGATTGAGGTGAGATGGAGGAGAAATGAGAGCCCGGGTGGTAGCAATTTTTTCTAAAAAGAAATGTAGGAAACTCGCACAGTTCAGTCGAAGCTTCCAGGGGTGATTGTTGAACCCATCCCCCCACACACACACACAAAGGAATAAAAATTACATAATACAGCCTTACTGGATAACTGAAAGCTCTTTCTCCCATTCTAATGTACTTTTAGAAACCCTATGAACCACGTGTAAACCTGCAGTCTGGGAGCATGATAAATAGGGGTGTAACGATACACAAAACTCACGAGACGAGACGAGAAAATCACAGATCTCGCGAGAACGAGACGAGATTTTAACATTAGTTCAAGAAAACTTCAAAGATCGGTTTTATGCCGCAAAAAGGCTTTTATTCTGTTTTAACATGTATTACAAACCCAACTGATGTCTTCATTTTACTGATTGAATCTCCTTAGACCTTAGAACGTTCAACTTTGTTTAAAAAAATAGATATTCACGCAGGACTTTCCAAAACTGACTCTGCAGCCGTCACTCACCAGTGTTGCCAGATTGGGCGGTTCACCGCGATTTTCCTTCTGACTTTTGCGGGTAGAGATTGCTTTGGGTGGGTGGGACTCTATCTGGCAACACCGGTCACACCGGTGTTTACACGCGTGTCTTTACATTCGGGGCAGCGTCGGCAGCGCCGTTACCCTCCATCAATGTAGAGGCGTCTGCGGCACCCTCCATCAGTAGTTGGGGCGTCTTCTATAGCAACTTCATCCGGCGAAGCCATGCTGTCCGTGACGCTGACTTGCTAGGGGCTCTGCTAGCATTAGCATTAGCATCTCGCGAGACAACGTTACCTCTCAACGAGAGATATTGCAGGAGTTTAATATTGCGAGATCTCGTACAACGAGATCTCGTTACACCCCTAATGATAAACGGTCCAGCTTAGACGTGAGAAATGCATGAATTGTGGTGGACCACTAGGGGGCTCTACTCACACCCAGTGGACCGAATGTGTTACAGGATGCTTTTATTGTGAAAGGTCCAGAGGACCGGATGTTGTGTTGGTATATAAGGCGGTGTTGGGTGGTTTTCCCGCCAGTTGAGTAGGAGTTGATTAAAAGTGAAGAACTACATCCCGTCTCCTGTGTCGTCTCTTCACCACCTCCTACACTGGTGACCTACGTGAACTGAATATGACGACATCTGAAGGTCCAGCCAGCTCTCCTCAGCTGTCCGCGGTGGAACCCCCACCGGCGGCCCCGCTCGCTTTTGCGGTGGCCGTTAAAATCCCGGACTTCTGGCTGCACGCACCTCGGTCGTGGTTCGCCCACGTCGAATCACAGTTCGCTCTTCGCGGGATCTCTGCAGACGACACCAAATACCACCATGTGGTCGCTTCACTGGACCCATTGTCCACCCAGCGGGTAATGAGCCTGCTCGAAGACCCTCCTGCACAGGGAAAATACGACGCCCTCAAGGAGCTCCTTCTGCAGCGCTACACGCTCTCAGACGCGGAGCGCGCCGAGAAACTGTTTTCCCTCTCTGATTTGGGCGACGGCACAGCTCTCGAGCTCATGGAAGGCATGTTGTCTTTGAGAGGATCAACAGACTGTGAGTTTCTTTTTCTACACCTCTTCCTCCGCCGGCTTCCGGCTCCAGTGCGCACAGCCCTGGCCAACTCCCCGTTTCTGCAGCAGAAGGATTACCGCTCGCTGGCCCGCGAAGCCGACCGCATCCTGCTGGCTGCGAGGACGTTCGCGGTCCAAGCGGCGGTCCCCGGATCTCCAGCGGCGCCCGAGCTTCAAGCATCGCCCTCAGCGCCGGACGAGCCAGTGGTCGTAGCAGGAGTCGCCCGCAGGCGGTCAGGAGCTGCCTTTTGTTTCTTCCACCAGCGTTTTGGCGCCAAAGCACGACGGTGTGTCCCACCGTGCAGTTTCAAGCCGCAGGGAAACGAGTACGCCAGCGCCCGCTAGCAGTCGCGGCCGTTGGCGACAAGGAAAGGCTGCTTTTCATCGAAGACTCGAGGTCGGGGAGGCGGTTCCTGGTGGACTCCGGCTCGCAGAAGAGCCTCGTTCCCCCGACCGGCTCCGACAGGTTAGCAGAAGGCTGCGGGCCGCAGCTAACCGCGGCTAACGGCTATCCCATCAAGACGTTTGGCGAAAGGTTGGTGACTGTTCGTTTCCATGAACGGGACTTCCAGTGGAACTTTGTGGTAGCTGCTAGCTCAGTCCCTATTTTAGGGGCTGATTTTCTTTGTGCTCACGGGCTCCTGGTTGATTTAGCTAACAGACGTTTGATCGACGCTGTGTCTTTTTCGTCACTGCCTTGTGAGACGCGAGGAGCTGGGCCTTTAATGCATGCTAACTTTTTAGCTTCGGGTAATGTGTTTCAGCGTTTATTGTCTGAATTCCCCTCGCTGACTGTTCCTGATTTTGCAAACACAAACACAAAACATGGGGTCGAACATTATATTCCCACAACGGGCCCCCCGGTGTTCGCACGTGCACGCCGCCTTGATGCTACTAAGCTAGCAATAGCACAGGAAGAGTTTGCTAACATGGAGCGTTTAGGCATCGTGCAGCGCTCAAACAGTCCGTGGGCCTCCCCCCTCCACATGGTGCCCAAGGCAGATGGCAAATGGCGACCATGTGGGGATTTCCGCCGCCTTAATAACATCACAGAGAACGATCGTTATCCCATCCCCCACATCCAGGATTTTTCAGTGCACCTGGCTGGGACCTCCATTTTTTCTAAAGTAGATTTAGTACGGGGGTACCACCAGGTTCCTGTGCATGTGGAGGATGTCCCTAAGACCGCTGTTATCACGCCTTTCGGCCTTTTTGAGTTTTTGCGCATGCCTTTTGGTCTTAAAGGTGCAGCACAAACATTTCAGCGGTTGATGGATTCAGTCCTAAGGGGTCTGTCCTTCGTATTTGTGTACCTGGATGACGTCCTGGTGGCTAGCAGCTCGGCTGAGCAGCACTTGTCCCACCTCCGTGAGGTTTTTCAGCGCCTGGCAGCACATGGCCTGATTGTAAATACAGCGAAATGCCAGTTTGGGCTGCCAGTCATTGACTTTTTGGGCCACCGCATTTCTGCAAGTGGTGCCGTCCCGTTACCAAACAAAGTGCAGGCGGTGTCAGATTTCCCACAGCCCCAGTCTGTTAAAGCGCTACAAGAATTTTTGGGAATGGTTAACTTCTATAACCGTTTCCTCCCCAGGGCAGCACAACTGCTGCGTCCGCTCTATGGAGCGCTGAAAAAGAAAAAGCCCAACGACAGTGTTGACTGGACACCAGAACGCCTACAGGCATTTGGTGATGCTAAAGCTGCACTGGCCACTGCTGCCCTTTTGGCCCATCCATCCCCAGCGGCGCAAATAGCTTTAACAACCGACGCATCTGATGTTGCGGTGGGGGCTGTGTTAGAACAGCAGGTTTCCGGGGTTTGGCAGCCGCTTGCATTTTTCAGCCGTACGCTGCGGGACAATGAGCTGAAATACAGTGTTTTTGACAGAGAGTTGCTGGCGCTTTACCTGGCCACACGCCATTTCAGGTTTTTCCTGGAGGGCCGCCGGTTCACTGCATATGTTGACCACAAACCCTTGGTGTTTGCGATGTCAAAAATTTCTGACCCCTGGTCTGCTCGCCAGCAACGCCACCTCGCAGCGGTGTCTGAATTTACTACAGACATTCAGCATGTGGCTGGAAAATCCAACGTGGTGGCCGACTGTCTCTCCCGGGTGCTGATCTCTCCCGTATACGTTGGCATCGATTTTTCTGCTATGGCTGCGGACCAACGTAGCGACGCAGAAATACTCGAGCTCCAGTCCGGGCCCACGGGCCTCGAGTTGGAGGAACGGCAGGTGAATGACGGAGGTCCCCTCCTGCTCTGTGATGTTTCTACTGGCAGGCCCCGCCCCCTGGTTCCAGTTTCATGGCGACGCCGCGTTTTTGACTCCTTACATTCCCTTTCTCATCCAGGTGTTAGAGCCTCGGTGAAACTGGTCAGTTCAAAGTTTGTTTGGCCCGGTCTGCGTAAAGCAGTTAAGGAGTGGGCAGCAGCGTGTGTCCCATGCCAGCGCGCTAAGGTTAACAGGCACACCAAAGCACCTTTGGAACCCTTCTCCATCCCAGGTCGGCGGTTTGATCATGTGCACGTAGACCTGGTGGGCCCTCTGCCTCCATCACAAGGTTTTACTCATCTGCTGACTATGATAGACCGGACCACCAGGTGGCCTGAGGTGGTTCCTTTGACATCCACGACATCTGCAGTGGTGGCCCGGGCATTTTTGTCTACCTGGGTGGCGCGTTTTGGCCCCCCTTCAGACATTACATCAGACCGGGGCCCGCAGTTTGTTTCTGAACTTTGGTCTACCATGGCCAAGGGTCTGGGGACTAACGTTCACAGGACCACCGCTTACAACCCCCAAGCTAATGGTTTGTGTGAACGGTTTCACAGATCATTGAAAGCTGCACTGCGTGCTGCATTGACCGGTGACAACTGGATTGACCGTCTTCCCTGGGTTTTGTTGGGTTTACGTACCGCAACCAAAGAGGACCTGAGCTCTTCCCCGGCTGAACTGGTTTTCGGTCAACCTGTGCGCGTCCCCGGTGAGTTTTTACCTGAGGTACCCTCACCACAGTTTGCTCCACCGTTGCTCCATTTTTCACCTCAGGAGGCCCCTTTTCGTGTCCCTGGCCCGGTACATCATTGTTTACCGCAGTCATTTGTCCCTAAAGGCCCCAATATACCTGTTTCTTTTGCCTCACGCCGCTGGACTGGCGTGTGCAGCGCGCAGGCAGTTCATATATAGTTCTGTGCAAGCGCGGCTCTCTGAGTGCAGGCTCCAACAGCTGCAGCCGGGCGGAGCAGGACAAATTGAGGTCGCTGATTGGTCATTTGCTGACACGCGAGGCACTTTATCAACGCGCGCGCGTAGGCGTAGTAAAATTTGACCTTGGCGCGTTCACGCCCGTGATCAAAGGCTTTTGCCGCGGCGCTCCCACGGCGTCGAGCGGCGTGAGGCAAAAGAAACAGGTATATTGGGGCCTTAAGAGTCTGGAGTCCTCTAAATTTGTTTTTGTCAAACACAATGCACACAGGACACCACTACAGCCTTTGTATGATGGACCGTTTCGGGTTCTTCAACCAGGTCCAAAACATTTCCTTTTAGATTTAGGGGGTCGTACTGAGACTGTCTGTATCGATAGGCTTAAACCAGCTCATGTTGTGTCAGATGATCAGGTTGTTACGGCCCAGGCTCCTCGCAGGGGCAGACCTCCATCCACATTGTTAACGGACTGCTGTCCCCCTGCCAGAGACTCTCAACATCCATTGGAGCCCGAATCTTCTGCAGGCCCTCCTCGGAGCCCTCCGCTTCATCAGACTGGTTCTGCAGGGCCCAGGTTCAGCCGTTCTGGTCGTTTAATCAAACCTAAAATGCGGGACTAGTGATGGACCTTACTGGGTGTTCTGGGGGGGCGTGTGTGGTGGACCACTAGGGGGCTCTACTCACACCCAGTGGACCGAATGTGTTACAGGATGCTTTTATTGTGAAAGGTCCAGAGGACCGGATGTTGTGTTGGTATATAAGGCGGTGTTGGGTGGTTTTCCCGCCAGTTGAGTAGGAGTTGATTAAAAGTGAAGCACTACATCCCGTCTCCTGTGTCGTCTCTTCACCACCTCCTACAGAATCTATTTTTCTGCATCATTTTTGGACAAGATGTTTCTCATTATAGTGATATTGTTCAGGTGGAGGAAAGTGGTCCTGGTAACTGTTTTAATGTGGGGGTTAAAATACATATCCTGATCCAAAATAACACCAAGGTTTTGTTACATTAGAAATGGAGGCCAAATTAATGCCTAGAGGAAGTGAAGGGCTGCAAAGTTTGTTCCTAAAATTCTCAGATCCAAAATCCACAGCATCTGTCTCGTCTGAGTGTTGAGGAAAATTCAGGGTTACCGAGGTATTTAGGTCTCTAAGACATGTTTGTAATCTAAGTAACTGATTGGATTAATCATGTTTCATTGATAAATATAACAGAGCATCATCAGCATAACAAAGAAACTTTATCCTATGCTCTTTAATAACTTTATCAAAACATAAGTATGTAAGCATGTGATGTAAAGATATCGGTCCAAGTACAGAACCCTGAAGAACTCCATGACTAATGAAGAAGAAGATTCATTATTAACAATAATAAACTGATTCAACCCTTGCAGTAATCTACACAGTTATGTCCTGATGCATGCTCAATAATCCAGGTAGAAAAATCAGCATGCACAATATTACTCTGTCCCCCGGCACAAACAGAGTAATATTGTGTATGCTGTTCAGTGTCAGGAGGGTGATCAGTCTTACATCGGGGAAACTAAACAGCCACTGGCCAAAAGGATGGCCCAGCACAGAAGATCAACATCATCAGGTCAGGACTCTGTGGTCTACACTCATCTCCAGGCCAGCGGTCACTCTTTCAGGGATGAAGATGTTCACATCCTTGATAGAGAGGAATGGTTTGAGAGAGGAGTAAAGGAGGCCATCTTTGTGAAAAGAAACCGTCCATCATTAAACAGGGGTGGAGGCCTCCGGGTTCAACTGTCCCCCTCTTACAATGCTGTTATTGCTAGTATCACTCAGCCCTCTGTGAATAGCAAACAACCATCAGGGTGCTAACAATCCATCGTTAGGCTGATGGTCCTCCTTGATCATGTGAGCAGCTGGTTTTGGCTGTCATCACCATCAGACTGCAGGTTGTGTAACACTGTGAGAGGGTGCTATTTATAAGACTGAGCTGAATACAGCACTTCAGACTGAGGAAGTCTTTCGGACGAAAGACGAAACGTTTCTTTCTTTTTTTTTTTTTTTTTCCAGAGGACCAGACTTAATTTTTTTTAATACACAGTTATGGTTGGATTAAATGTAGCATAAAACAGCAAACTACAAATCCTTATTTGCACCTGCAGAAACTGTCCAGTTCAGATCAGTCCATTCATGAATCCAGGTGTAAAATTAATGTTTGTTTCCTAAACTTACTGTTCAACAGATGAGATCTGAAAATCCTCTTGTGTAGTTCGACTTAATTATTATTTTTTTAAATTAAATTTATTCATTTTACATTGAAACATAAAAAAGAAAAAAAAACATTTTATAAATATGTGAAAAAAAGAATACATAAGATGAAAGGTGGCAGAAAGAAGAAGAATTCTTATTATGTCTGCCCCTTTTTTCAAAAACAAAACAATTTCAAACAATCAATTCAAAACATGATCATTATAGAAATAACAGTTGAAAAGAGCAATTTTCACAATCAACAATAATTAGTACAGTATGTTAGACGCTTAACTAAAACTTTAGTATTTTGTGAACAATTTAGATTTAATAATTTTTTTAAATTTAATCATAGAGTCAACATCTTTAGCATCAATTTCCAAAAACTTAATGACGCAAACATGACAATACTAAATAGACTTCCTCCTTCAGGCTGTCAGGAAGTGAGCTGAAGATAAGGTCGGTTTCTAAAATAATTGATGCCTTTGCTTCTCATTTTCTTTGAAACAGAGGAGAGTATTGATCTATTATCTGCTGATTGGCTAGAATTAACAAAATAACTGGATTTAAAACTAAACTTTATATTTTGGCTGCAGATTATTTGGTAAGTGACGTCTTTACATTTATTGAGTGATTGTTTTTTCTGATTTTTAAACATTCTGTTGGAAAAATACACAACCCCCCTTTTTTGGTGGTGGGGGGCAGTTATCAAGTATAATTTTAAAATATGTATTTTTTTCTTGAATTTAAGTTAGTTTCAGAGCAACTCTGCAATATTCCTCATTTCTAACACAATAAATTCTTTGTGTTTGAAGACGCCAGTGAATATTATAAATAAGTCGTCCAGCATGTATCATTTTATTAAAATACTGCAACATAACATTGTTTTCCTCTAGTCTCCAGAGTGAGAGATGAAGAGTGTGAGTTTGATGGCAGCTCTGTCTGTGCTGACAGTCAACATGTTCCTGAGCCTCTTCTTCCCTGCACATGTTTCAGGTTTGTTCTCGCTCATGTGGAGACGTCACACGAATCTTTTCTGAAATATTTCATCCTGATCTTGTCTAAAGGCTCCACATGTAACACGCTGCAGCTGAGCTGGAGTTTGTGGATCAGGACGTTTGTCTGCAGACAGATTTTCTCCACATTTTGTTCACCATCAGTCTCATTTCACAGGTGATGATTGTAATGGGGTACAACCAGGCCTTCGTATCACAACACCAGGGATGATGGAAGCTCTGAGTGGATCTTGTTTGTTAATCCCATGTAGTTATAGCACAACAGATCAAAGATATGACAGCAGCAAAACAATCTATAGAGTTTGGATGAAAAATTGGTGGTACGATATAAGCAACACCATTTTTCACAGCGATGGATCAGTTAACATCTACAAATTGAACATCACTGGAAACCTGAAGGACAAAGACTGCACCACTCTGTTTCCTGATTTAAACACAAGTTATTCAGTCAAATACTTCTTCAGAATTGAGAACGGAGACTTCAAGGCTTCAGCTTGTGCTGATTCTCTTCAAATATCAGTTAAAGGTAAGAATTTTCTCCTCAACTCTCCATAAAACTCGTTACAGCTTCAACAACCTTTAGACACAAACATCAACTGTTTTTAAAAAGAACAGCAGTTCAGCTTGTTGATGATCAGCAGCTGTTTCGTTCAAAATTAATTCAGTTGGTGGACGAATGTAAAATTATTTGAAGTTATTTTAAATGAACTGCTGCTACATTAAAGATGTTTTACATATACAGTATTGTCTTTACATTATAGTTGCATTCAAGTCCTAAAAATCTGACCCAACCTGGCCCCAGCCTGTAACCATCATTTCCGAACCCCACCCGACGAATTAACAGTAATTACAGGTCCGAACCCAACACCCCCCTCCCCCAACATTTTAAATTAAGCTTTGACTGCTTACTAGTTATTAACAGTCGGCGGACGCGTTCGACTGAATAAAAGGGGAAGAAGATAAGGTCGGTTCAGCTCAGCTGAACAGCTCAGGGGGTGTTTGTCCTTTCATGGCCGTCAAAGCTCATTAAATCCCTGCTTCTGCCTGCATTCTGCATTATTCAGACACGGACCCTGCTCTGTCATGTCTGCTTTGGGATCTCACCTGTTTGGGTCGGCGGCGGTTCGCGTCCGCTGAGTGCAGCAGCTGAACGTCCATTTGGCGATGGATCACTTCCTGTCAGTGCCGGTAGTCCCATCAGAAACTTAACTGAACTTTATTTGACCTCTTTCAAGGCCGGTCAGCTCACGGTCAAATGGCCGCGTGCGGCTGGTGGCAGTATGGCAAGCCATGTTGCCATATAATTGGATTGCGGCTGATCTGCTGACGCAATCAAAAGCCAGACACCAATCCAGAACATTATTATGGCTCGGCCCAAGTTCAGGTTGGGCCGAGCTTCGTTAGAAATGACAGATCTTTGAAGCGTTGGCTGCGGTTCAGTGCAACTGTGTTTATAAAGAAACTCCTACAGTCCAAAAACGTGTATGA
>JBBPBX010001687.1:9774-25852 GCA_038048925.1 Garcialebias charrua | reverse complement strand
GGGGGGGGGTGCTTTAATGTTGGATGAACTGGCGACCTGTCTGGGGTGTACCATACCTGTCGCCTGTTCAGGTGTGGGAACAGGAAATGAATGAGTGAGTGAGACAGTTTGACTGGTTGCATTTAATCTGTTCTGGTGTCTGTAAATCCCAGATTCTGCCTGGAGTCCCAGCATTGAAGTCTCAGATGATCTGAATAATCTGAAGGAGGCGGAGTCTGTCTCCATCACCTGCTCAGCTCAGACTCCCTGTCCAGACTCACCTCCTGAACTCACCTGGAGTCTCCAACAAGACTCTCAGAGAACAGAGAAGAACCCAGATGGAACATTTACAACTAAAATCCAGAAGAACATCACTCTGTCAGACAAACATGATGGAGACAACATCACATGTTCTGTCAGATATCCTGTGGATGGAGGGAAACGTAAGAAGACAGCAGAAACAAATCTGACTCTCAGTGTTTCCTGTAAGTGATCCTGTCGACCCGTCACGGTTCAGCTGGTTCTGATGAATGAAGTTAATGTGTGACCTGTTCTCCTCAGATGCTCCTAAAAACACCTCAGCATCCATCAGTCCATCAGGTGTGGTGTCAGCAGGTAGCTGGGTGGAGCTGAGCTGCTCCAGCAGAGCCAAACCTCCTGTCAGAAACTTCACCTGGTTCAGGAACACCTCAGAGGGATTCATCAAATTTTCTGTGGGTCAGGTTTACAGCTTCAGCATCTCTGAGGGAGGAGAGTTTTACTGTGTGGCTCTAAATGATCTGGGTAACCAGATGTCACCTGTGATCATTATTAGTGTTGAAGGTAAATTATTCACTGAACTGAATCTAAAAACTTTCATTGTTTCAAAGTAAGAAGTTATTTTTTCATTGTGCTGTGACTGAAATATGGTTTGTTTATCCAGATAAACATCTTCTGCTTCTCTGGCTGGTGTTTCCTTTAGTTCTCATCTGTTTGGCTCTTTGTGTTTGGTGAGTATCAGAAATAAAAACTTCACAAATTTAGTTCTGGCTCATTTATTTAGTCCCATTTTAGTTTAATTAACAGTTTCTACAGATTAGTGTGATTTCACTGATTTTCATCCACTAATATATATATTTTATATATAATTCTTTCACCTGAAACACAGCAGATTCCTTCTGATGTCTTCCAGGTGCTTCAGGTCCAAACGTCCATCTCCACAACAAGAAGAAGAACTCCATTATGTAGAGGTGACCTTCAAGACGAGTCCTGAAGCTTCCTCTGTTCCAGTGCAGGACGAAGGACAGGAGACGGTGTATTCTCAGGTCAAGGTGTCCACGCCGGGAAATAGATCTGCTGATCCAGAGGATCTCTACGATCGAGTTTAGTTCCAAACCTGATCTTTGTGTGCTGCGACGAGCAGCTCGGACTGCTGAGAGGGATCTGAGCTTTTCACCGGCGAGGAAACGGACTGAGAACATCCAGTCCGACCCCTCGAACCCAGGAGCCCTTGAGCAGGTGCCTTCAGGGCTGTTTCCCACAGTCCATCTCAAGAACAATCAGCTAACAGTTAACGCGTCATACTGTTCTGCAGTACTGCTCCAATATGCACATTTTGGTCATATTGGCCCTCATGCACAAAAATGTTCGTATTTTTATCCTAAATTTCTCCTACTTTTGTTCGTACGAAGCGTTCGTACGAACATGCCACGTCAGATCCAACAAAGTCTTCTATCGTCAGGAAATGTGTGTATATGAGCTGTGTAAATAATGATGAATCCCACCTGTTCTATTCACCTGCTCGTGCACGCGGGAGGTTATTTACATAATTCCCACCCCTCAAAACACCATATAAGGATATAGTTTCCTGCCACCGCGAGCAGGAAGTGTCCATTCATTCCGGCTTTTATGCGTCAGAAAACACACAAACGCGTTTGGCGAATTAAAATGGACTCGCCTTTGATCATAGTGTCAGCCCCGGATCTGAGCGCAGACCCACACAGAATACAGATGACATCAGTGAGCGCCCACAGTCAACAGGCAGTTCATATTAAAAATGACATGAAGCAACTTTCGCCTTTCTTCTCCCCTGTCTCTGCAGCAGCGCTGTGTGTGTGTGTGTGTGTGTGCCGACAGAGGCGCGTGGCGCGTTGCGTGGCACACGGTGGTCGACATGAGTGGGGGCGCGTTGCGTGGCACACCGGGTGGTCGACATGAGTGGGGGCGCGTTGCGTGGCACACCGGGTGGTCGACATGAGTGGGGGCGCGTTGCGTGGCACACCGGGTGGTCGACATGAGTGGGGGCGCGTTGCGTGGCACACCGGGTGGTCGACATGAGTGGGGGCGCGTTGCGTGGCACACCGGGTGGTCGACATGAGTGGGGGCGCGTTGCGTGGCACACCGGGTGGTCGACATGAGTGGGGGCGCGTTGCGTGGCACACCGGGTGGTCGACATGAGTGGGGCGGGGGCCGCGCGCGGGTCGCGCAAGGTGGTGGACGTGGGGGGGTGTTGAAGCCGCTTTAATTAAACCAATATGTGTGGTTGCATTTAATTGTTTAAACTCGAAATATTTTCTAAATAACGAAATATAAAGTTATTAGTGGAGAAAAGGCAGTCTGGATGACAGCAGACTGACGCTCCTAAAATATACGACAGGTCTGGACCACACGTAAATTCTGTTCGTATCTGAAAAAAATCCTAGGATACGAAAACATTGTTGGATGCCACAAATGCTCCCAAATCACTCGTACGCACAGTATACGCACAAATCTGTGCGTACGAACGGTTTGTGCATGAGGCCCATTATCTCCTGCACTCAAATACTCTGTTGTTTTGCATAAATATGTGCATGTCCACACATTTATGTACTCACCTGATCAGATTACGTGTATTCTAACTGGACAGCCACGTGCCTTTAACTCATTCAGATTCAGACAGCTTTATGTATCCCCAACAAACAAATACGTGTTTTAGACCATGACTGTCTGCACAACATTATGTTGTACTCTTATTAACAAAGAACTTTGTTGTACTTCAAAAGGTCTAAGAAGCATAATTTATTGTGCAATCATTATTCAGTATAAATGAACCAAACACATGAATCGGGAGTCTTTTCTGAACTTTTATTGCTGATACAGGATTCAAAGTCCTGCCCTTGTGGCTCCAGCTGTCCTCCAGATGTTCCCATCACAGAATCCTTGAAACTTCCCATCACTACTTTAATCATAAACTTACACTTTTCAAAATTAAATAAATCAATAAATCAACAGATAAGTGGCTCAGAATGAACCAGTGATGAATTTTTCCTCAGCTCAGCCTTATATGTGTCCTGGTAATCAGCTCCTGATGAGTGAGATCTGCCAGAAGCAGTTCGAGGCAAGCTATGTTTTATATTTTGCAACGAGCACCTTTAAAAAAATAAACATGCTAAAGGGAAAGACTATGAAGCAAAGCAGGATCCTTAGAATAACATACAGAGCCTGCAAAAAGTATTCACGCCCTCAGATGGTGTGTTGTTTTTTTACTACTAGTGTTTAGTGTATTCTGAATCTTGTGTATTCTTAGTTTAGTGAATGTAGTATACAGTATTCTTCATGACTTGGATCTTATGTTTTTCTTTACAGTTTGTATTTTTGTTTGATGTAACTGGGACCCTGTACATAATTATGTTCCACCCCATGTACCACATGTGATGAGAATAAAAATCCTTGTATCTTTGTTCAACTTTATTGCCAAATCGAAATCAGTCATTGTCAATATAAAATGGCCTTTAAACAAAACAAACGAAAAAAGTAATGCCATTTAAACAAAAATAGAATTGGTTTCCACCTACCATCTGCTCATATGACTCATGTTCATGCTGCTGTTTGGAATGATGTTTTTCTATTACATTAGTGCTTAGTGTATTGTTAGCTGATGTTTTTCTTAGTCATATCTTAGATGTTATTACTGTTCTTCTCTTACATTTTGTTGTTGGATGTAACTGGGACCCTGTGTACATAATCTTGTTTCATCACATGTACTACATGCGGTGCAAATGACAATAAAGACTCTCTAACTCTGACTAATATTGCAAGATTCTCCATTTCCATCTACTGCTTATCCGTCTACAACCCGACCACTGAGAGACCCAGATATCCCTCTCCCCAGAGACTCTCCAGCTCCTCTTGGAGGATCCCAAGGACCTCTCAGGTCAGATAAAGGTCAGATAATCCTTCCAGCAAGTTCTGGGTCTGTCCTTCAGCCTTTTCCCAGTTGAACATCCTCCAACACCTCCAATGAGAAGCGCCAACAAGGCATCACAATCAAATACCTGAACCACCTCATCTGACTCCTTTTGATGCAGAGTCAGTTTTCCTTTTCTAAGTTGCACAACAGTTTGTCCGAACCTTCTTGAGGCCAACCGCAAGGACAACCAGTACCAGCCACAACCACTGAAGCCACAGCTCTTCTGGTCACCCCTGTCAGCGGCTTCAGGAGTCCTCCAGGACAGCCAAGTCTTGAAGACCGTCTTCTTTAGCTTGACAACCTCCATCTTGCTAGTGTCCTTCAGCTGCTGCCACAACAGGCCCCAATGCCCTTCAAGGCAAGCCACAGCTCCTGAAAGCAACAACTGCCATAGAAGCCCTGAACATGGCCAATTCAGATTCCATGTCCCTGACCTCCCCCAGGATATGTGGGAAAAACTCTACCAAAGGTGTGAGTTCAAGAAAGCACAGAGGGCTCCACCAGGCACCCGCTTCGGATGTTATCATCCATAAAATGGCCCCTATCAATTATTATCATCCCCATTCGTAGCGGTCAGAATGCCCCTACTGTACCTACTACAGTAGTAGGTTTAAAGGTAGTTGTCACCGTTACAAGCGATGACAGCAGGTTCCATCTTTAGCTACGTGGTTAGGTTTAGAGTAAAGGGTCTTTGGTTAGGTTTAGGGTCTTGGTTAGGTTTAGGGTCTTGGTTAGGTTTAGGCACAAGGGTAACGGGGTAGGTTTAGGGTTAGGTTGAGGAAAACAGTTACATAAGCTGAAAAAAACAAAAACACAACACTTCCGGGTTTACGGAAATATGCTGCCTACTCACAGCGATTACAACGCTGATAACGTTCTGTTCAACATACTAGTAGGTAGATTGTGACCTATTCGCCGCTACGAATGGGGATAATAACAGTTTATAACGCCCATTGTATGGACTGACCAGATGTTCCCAGTTCAACTGGTTTGGGTTGACCAGGTCTATCCAGCAGCTTCCCCATCGACTGGATCAAACTCACCACAATGATCAGTTAACAGCTCTGTGTTCACTTCACCCCAGTGTCCAAGACACAGAGCTGATGACACTGTTAAAAAATTGATCCAGGCAGGCAAAGCATACATGGAACGCCATAACCAAGAAGATGGCACCCGCTTCGAATGTTATCAAGCATTAAATGTCCATTATTAGTTATTAGAATCCCCATACGTAGCGGTCAGACTGCCCCTCCTGTACCTCCTACTGGGTTTAAAGGTACGTTGTTAGCGTTGGTAGCGATGACAGCAAGCTCCGTTTTTAGCTACGTGTTAAAGTTTATAGTAAAGGGTCTGGCGTTAGGTTTAGGGTCTTGGTTAGGTTCAGGCACAAGGGTAAGGGGGTTAAGTTTAGGGTTGGTCCTCTGGGTCAGATGTAAGGTTAGGTTTAGGAAAAGGGTTATATAAGCTGAAAAAAAATACACACTTCCGGGTTTACGGCAATACGCTGCCTACTCACAGCGATAATAGCGAAAATAACGTTCCTTTAAACCTGCTAGGAGGTAGGTTGGACAGTTTCACCGCTACATATGGGGATGATAACAACTAATAACGACCATTTAATGGACTGATAACATCCGAAGATGGAATATTATACAGGAACTGTGTGTGTGTTCGATCAATATTGGTGCATTCGTCTCCTCGAGCCGTTTAGTTTTGTTCACCTTCTGTCCTGTTCTTCAGTGACTGGTCTGAATGACTATAGGCCGGTGGCTCTCACTCCGATAGTCGCAAAATGTTTTGAGAAACTGGTCATGTCCCACATCAAGACAACCGTCAACATCAACGAGGACCCTCATCAATATGCATACCGCGAGAACCGATCAACAGAGGACGCCATCTCCTCTGTGGTCCACACTGCTCTCACCCACCTGGATCAGAAGGACTCATACGTGCGCATGCTCTTTGTGGACTTCACATCTGCCTTCAACACCATGATCCCCCAAACTCTGATAGACAAACTATCCACACTTGGACTAAGCCCCTCCATTTGTAACTGGGTACTAGACTTCTTAACAAACAGACCACAGTCCGTGAAGATCCACAACTTCTCCTCCTCCACCATAACCCTCAGCACTGGCTCTCCTCAAGGATGTGTGTTGAGCCCTCTCCTGTTCACTCTGCTCACATATGATTGTACAGCCACACATCCAGGCTGTCATATTGTAAAGTTTGCAGATGATACAGCGGTGGTGGGATGCATCACAAACAATGATGAGTCCAGCTACAGACAGGAGGTGGAACACCTGGAGAGCTGGTGCAAAGAGAATAACCTTCACATGAATGTGAAGAAGACAAAGGAGATGATTGTGGACTTCAGAAGGAACAAACACACCCACACCCCACTGAACATAAGTGGATCTGCAGTGGAAGTGGTCTCCAGCTACAAGTACTTGGGTGTACACATGAATGATGACCTCAGCTGGAGCAACAACACCACCAGCCTGATCAAGAAAGGTCATCAGAGACTCTACTTCCTCAGACGGCTGAGACGAGCTGGTCTGAGCAGCCCAGTTCTCACCTCTTTTCAAATAAAGTCCAGTTGATCCTGTATTGAACGCCTTTTTTGATTTCATCATGTCCTGGACGACTGAGAATCTTCACCAGCAGTTCTCACCTCGTTCTACAGGTGTGCAGTGGAAAGCGTCCTGTGCTCCAGCATCAACGTGTGGCATGGAGGCTGCACAGTTGCAGAGAGGAAAGCTCTAGAGAGTGGTGAAGGCTGCACAGAAGTCTGTTGGAGTCAGTCTCTCCACCATAAGACATTTACACCTCCAGATGCAGGAAAAGAGCCACCTGCATCATGAAAGACCTCACTCACCCAGCACCCTCACTCTTTGCTCCACTCCCCTCAGGTCAGAGGTTGAGGAGCATTAAATGTAGAACCACTAGACTGAGGAACAGCTTCTACACTGTAAAAAAAAATCTGTAAAAAAAAACAGGTAAATGTACTGTGGAAGTGTGAAGGAATTTTCCGTTATCATTTTTTACAGGGGTTTCTCCATTTTTTTTTTCGCGCAAAGCACCCTGGGAACAAGAACCTTTGAGAAGAAGCTCAAAAGAGGACTCCATTTACCTGGCACCCTAGATTAACAGAAATCTATGTAAATTATACATTAAAAAACTGTTAAATTACGGGAAAAATCCGTTTTAGGGTTAACGGAAATATCTGTTAAAAAACGGAGAATGTACTGGTAGAAAATTACCAGGACATTTACCGTTTTTTTACGGATTTTTTTTTTTACTGTGTACCCTGAGGCTGTTAGATTCATGAATAAATAAACACTGCAAAATATCACATCATGCTGATGCTGATCTGGTTTCTTGTTGCTGTGTTCATCTGTGACCATCTGCTCACACATAGCCATAATCCCTGTTATAACACAGCCATATTTTCTAAAATTAGAGCCATAATCTCTGAATCTAGAGCCATATTTTCTGAGATCACTGAGATTTTAGCTTTATTCCTAAAAATGATAGAGCCATTTACCTTGAGATTTTAATCCTTAATTTCAGAGATTATAATAATACCTACAGTGATTATATAAACATAATCCCTAAGATTATAGGTACGGGTATGTAGATTTTGAGATTTGACTCTTATTTACTGAAATTGCAGACCCATAATAACCATGTAAATTTTAGATATACTGTACTGTATTCTGGTACATTTCTATGACAGTCTTATTTACTGAGATTATAAAGGCATATCTTTGAGATTATAGAAGCATTTAGTCTTCAAACGTAAAAGTAGTAATGATTACACGTTTTATGGTTTTATTTCTTGTCACTGCTATATTCATTTCCCAATCATCAAATATAAATATTGTATGAATTAAATCTGAAGTTCACATTTTTAATAAAAATCAAGTCAAAGGTGAAACGTTCAGAAGGCACCACCTTTTATTATTCAAGTTACAGTAAAAACAAGTCACTGTTTCCACGTTTGACCATGTTCATTCATTGCACTGCGTTAAAAAACTTTTTTTAAAGCACCGGTGGCTGGTATATGTCCAATTCTCCACAAATCGTGTGTAAACATCAGCTGGAATTATACAGTTTTAATTACAAACGTCGCAGAAGTCGAAAATCTGAAGAGCGTAATAAAAAAAGAAGTGATTTCATGAGATGATAGTGTTTAAACGTTAAAACTGACGCTGATGGCTCTGACGGACAGATCTTTGGTCTTCAGCGTGTAAACACCAACAGACCTGGGTGGTTTTGAAAAGGCACTAGAAGGTTGTTTGCACGCAGACGGTGAAAGGATGGAGGTAGCGACTTTAGCTTTTCTGTCATCAAATCTAATCTTCTCGCTGAGAGTCGAAGCTCCAGCCACCGGTGGCTCCCGGGGCGCAGCTTTGGTGCGCCGTGTGTTCAAAAAGTTGCCGTTGCTACGAGACGTTCCTTCATACAGAGAAGGTCCAGGATCACGGACTGTTTATAAGCACAGAGGAAGTTTGAAACCGGCACCGAATAACAAGAACAACGGGTTTCTGTTTGCTGCGGTTACTAAACGTGATGACCGTAAAGACGGGCGTTGCGGCCGGTCCGTCGTCTCAACCTGCTTTTTGCGACGCTTCTCTGTGCGTATAACTCCAGTCGGTGGTTCTGGTTTTACCCCGATGAGCTTCCTGGCGTCTAACTGTGCACTCGGTCCTCCAGCGCCTTCAGCTCGGCCTCCACCGGAGCGGGCAGATCCGCTCCGACCTGCTGAGTGAAGTAGGCCCTCAGCTCCTTGGCCTCGTTCTGCCAGAACGGTTTGGGGACGTTGAACAGCGCCCCCATATCCACTTTGCCGCTGAGGCCTTTGGTGTCGATGGCGCCGTCTTGCGGCACCCAGCCGATGATGCTCTTCTTGGCCGCCTCGTCCTCCCGCGCTCTGCTGCAGCGGTTGAAGATCCACTCCAGCACGCGGGAGTTTTCGCCGAAGCCGGGCCAGAGGAAGGCGCCGGTGGACGGGTCCTTTCTGAACCAGTTGACGTGGAAGATCTTGGGCAGATGCGTGGGGGCCTTTCGGCTCTGCATGCTCAGCCAGTGAGCGAGGTAGTCGCCGAAGTTGTAGCCGAAGAACGGCCGCATGGCGAAGGGGTCATGCATGATCACTTTGCCTGGACGGAAAATAAAAGGAAGCTCGTGGTCAGACCACTCCTCCTATAGCGGCTGAACCAAAGGGATCGCGTTTAAGGATTTATACCTTTATGTTCAGCAGCTGCCGTGGCCTCGGATCTCATTGCAGCGCCGACAAACACTCCGTGCTGCCAGTTGAAAGACTCGTAGACCAGAGGAACTCCTGAAAACATCAACGTGTTGTCCTGTTCACTGCACCGCTCTTAAACGTTCTACAAGCAGCTTCAATATCTTCGCTTTGGGCCACAAACCTTCAGGCCTCCTGCCTCCGAAGATGATGGCGTCAATGGGAACCCCCTCATCGCTCTCCCATTGGGGGTCAATGATGGGACACTGGGCCGCTGGGGCGCAGAAGCGGGAGTTGGGGTGTGCGCAAGGTGTCGAACTTCCTGTGGACAAACAAAGAACAACAGTTTGGTTCACCCTCTGCGTCTTCAGCGTTTGGTAATGTCCTAGAACAAGAATGAACTTTGACGAACGCAGGTTGAGGCGGTACCATCAAAGGTACTGTTCTGGTACCCTCAGCAGTGGGAACCCATTGGTACCCATGTTGTTTGTACATTTTAGAGAGCAGTCTTGCACCTCTGGTGGCTGCCCAGTACAAACATGGCTTCAATAGGGGTTTGTATTTTCAGGACATCCTGGTTCCCAAAATCAAACCTGGAGCCAACAGGAGACCACAGGTATGTCTTCCAGTCACTGTGTACCAAGGTTTTCCTGAACAAGACTCAAGACTTCTTCTAATTTATTCGTGTATATACATGTACACATGTGTTAAAGGCTTACTGATCCTTGCAGGACAGGTTGAGTAGCTGTGGCTGCCATCTTGAATTGGGAAGATCTCAAACGATAATCAGTTGCTGACCTCAAATATAGATATTGTACCTTAACATTTAGTCTAGTGCAGGGGTGCACAAACTTTTTCCCTCGGAGGGCCGCGGGCCAAATGCAACAATACATGAAATGCAAATACAGGTAGTCCTCGGGTTACGACAGTCTCGAGTTACGAGGTTTTCGTGGTTACGGCGCATCTCCCATAAAAAATTTAAATTAAATAAAAAAAATAAAAAAATAATTCTGAAAAGCCGAGTTACACAGTTTCCGGTTTTACGTCGTAAACGTAGCAGCGGAGGAATACTGCCCTGTACTCTCTAAAAAAGCTAAGTCTGGTCCTCTGGACATTCAAAAATCAAAACAAATCTGTACTGTGAACGTGGTTTTACATCGTAAACGAATAGAGAATACGGAGAATGGACCGTAGGCTATTAACTGTTTTTGCACTTCATTATGGCTCCCAAATGTATGTGTTTTTTGATAATTATGTAGGGTACTGTTAGGATAGGCTAAGTGCTTGGTAATACAGTACTGTACATGTATATGGTGCAGTATGTACGTATATTTCGACTTACGTCGATAATCGGTCTACGCCGCCGCGTAGGAACGAATCTACGTCTTAAGTCGAGGACTACCTGTACTTCTTTAAGTCCATTTATTTATTATACAGTTATTTAACCTTCAATTCTGTATAAAGAACATTACAGAACAGGCTGTGTTGGTTGTGGTGGAAGGTCTGGGGGGTCCTCCTCCATTGAATTTTGATTAAAGTAGATGCCATTTCCTGCATTTTGGTGTATTTTACAAATGTTTATTACAGCAGATTAACATGAAACAAAATATATAAACTCGTTATTGAAATGACTGCAAAGCTGCAGCTCTGCAGGTAAGGGGCGTTTACTTCAGGACAAATCGAGGTTGCTGATTGGTCAGTTGTTGACATGCTAAATTGTTTCACAGGTGGCAGGACTCGTGCAAAAAAATAATTTTACTGGCCTGTTTGAGACTGTTGTCATTTATTCCATATTCATTATTTTGGTGAATCTAAGATTTGAGAACGGTTTCCTTACAAAATCTTAATGATGTTTTATTTTTTAGAGGTACTGAGTTTAAATTTAGGGGTGCTTGAGCACCCCCAAAAAGAAGCTAAAATCACTACTGAAGCCAGTTCATATTTATAATTTAGGCTATTTTTAAACACTTTGTGTAATTTATAAGTGTATTAGTGCATGATCAAAGGAAAATGTCTTTCAGTGGCAGGAAGCTGAAGGAAGTCTCTCAAAATAAAATTAAAATTATTAAAATTAAATAATTTAATGCACAAAATAGCCACTCCAGCTGTATAGTGCCGTTAAGGTAGTCACTGGGCTGACTTTCCATTTAATATTAACAGAATGACTGAGTGTAAACACATTGACACTTCAAAGGAAATTTTAATAAAGTAATGAGAGGACAGCTTGGTATTATACTTTAAATGATTTATAAACACTGTTTGGATGGTTCACCCACCAAATGTTGAGGTCACAAGTGTCTACTGCTGGTATTTTTAGGACAGAAGTCCAAATTGTGTCCTGGGGGACTAAAATGCTTTTTATCTGTACCTTTTATTTCACTAGATGGCGCTCTACACTCTACTTGTTGAACTCAATGTTCAGAACAAGAAGTCTGTGCTCTGAGAAACTGAAGGTGTTACCTGGCGTCCAGGTTTTGCCGTGCCAGTCTGTGAGCGATATTCCAGAACTGGGGACGTCAAGCCCCTCCCACCACACACCGCCGTCACTTGTCTCCCCGACGTTGGTGAACACCGTGTTTCTGGAAATGGTGGCCATGGCGTAAGGGTTGGTTTTGTCCGAGGTGCCCGGAGCGACGCCGAAGAAGCCGTTCTCCGGGTTGATGGCCCTGAGTTTACCTGCAGACAGGTGACGTTTAGTACACGAGAGAGGCAAAGCCAACGCGTGCGAGCACTTCACTCACCTTGGCTGTCAAACTTCATCCACGCAATGTCGTCGCCCACGCACTCCACCTTCCAGCCTGGCAGGGACGGCTTCATCATGGCCAGGTTGGTTTTACCGCAGGCGCTGGGGAAGGCTGCCGCTACGTAACGTTTCACTCCCTGAGGGTTGGTGATTCCCAGGATCTGAGGACAGAAGACAGACGAAAGAGACAAAAATGGCTACAGCTCTGACGTTTCTCAACACGAGACAATCTTGGTGTTAAATAGGGATGCACGATATTATCGGCAATGTATCAGTATCGGACGATATTTGCATTAAAAGGTAAATATTGGATATTGGCCAAAAATCCAATATCGTGCATCCACTCTGACAGGAATGGCAGCAGCGGGAATCTTTTCTGTTTCTGTTCTCACCAGCATGTGCTCAGCCAGCCAGCCTTCATCTTTGGCGATTCGTGAGGCGATTCGGAGGGCGAAGCACTTCTTCCCGAGGAGTGAGTTTCCTCCATAACCGCTGCCGAAAGACAGAATCTGCCTGGTGTCTGGCAGGTGGGATACCAGGACCTTGTCGGGGTTACAGGGCCAAGAGTTGACCAGAGGAGCTGGGGGCAAGAAACGAGAATCAACTAGAAAACAATGCTGAAACTGAGTGGCAAAGTGAAAAACAATAGGTAAAAGCTAAATGTAACAATAGATTAGCTAAAAGCTAAAAGTAGCTAAAGTTCAGCACTTTGTGTGGACTTGTTCCTGTTTAAAGTGCTTTATAAATAAAATGGTATGGTATGGTAAAGTTAGAAACGTTTAAAGCTAAAGCTGCAAACACTCGATAAAAGCAGAAAAGGGTTAGCCTAAAGCTAAAATTAAGAAAAGGCTAGCTAAAAGCTATAGCAGCAAGCTAAAAACAAAAAAAATGTTAGCTTAAAGTGAAAAGCCGCAAAAACCCTATAGCTTAAAACTAAAAGTAGCCTATCAACATAGTAGCTATAAAAGGTAGAAGCAAAAAAATAAACTTAAGTTAGTGAAAGGCAAGCTAAAAGTGGCAAAGGGTTATTTAAAAGCTAAAGTAGAAAAAGCTTAGAGAAAAGTAGCTAAAGATTACCTAAAAGTTAAAGTAGCTAAATGTAAGCTAAAAGTGGTAAATAGCAAGCTTAAAGTATCAACATAGTAGCTAAAAGGTAGAAGTAAAAAATAAAAAAACTTCAGTTAGTGAAAGGCAAGTTAAAAGTGGCAAAAGATTACTTAAAAGCCAAAGTAGAAAAATATAAGAGAAAAGTAGCTAAAGATTACCTAAATGTTAAAGTAGCTAAATGTGAGCTAAAAGTGGTAAAAGGCAAGCTAAAAGTATCAACATAGTAGGTTAAAGGTAGAAGTAAAAAAATAAACTTAAGTTAGTGAAAGGCAAGCTAAAAGTGGAAAAAGGTTATTTAAAAGCTAAAGTAGAAAAAGCTTAGAGAAAAGTAGCTAAAGATTACCTAAAAGTTAAAGTAGCTAAATGTGAGCTAAAAGTGGTAAAAAGCAAGCTTAAAGTATCAACATAGTAGCTAAAAGGTAGAAGTAAAAAAAAAAAAACTTCAGTTAGTGAAAGGCAAGTTAAAAGTGGCAAAAGATTACTTAAAAGCCAAAGTAGAAAAACGGTAAGAGAAAAGTAGCTAAAGATTACCTAAATGTTAAAGTAGCTAAATGTGAGCTAAAAGTGGTAAAAGGCAAGCTAAAAGTATCAACATAGTAGGTTAAAGGTAGAAGTAAAAAAATAAACTTAAGTTAGTGAAAGGCAAGCTAAAATTTTAAGTGGAAAAAGGTTATTTAAAAGCTAAAGTAGAAAAAGCTTAGAGAAAAGTAGCTAAAGATTACCTAAAAGTTAAAGTAGCTAAATGTGAGCTAAGAGTAGTAAAAAGCAAGATAAAAGTATTAAAATGGAGGCTAGAAAGTAAAAGGTAATATAGTACTAGCAAAAGGCTAACTAAAAGCTAAAGTAGCAAACTGCTAGGTAAAAGTACAATATATTAGCTAAAAGCAAAAGTGCTGAAAGGCTAGCTAAAAGTTGCATAAAAGAAAGAAAAAGTTTACTAAAGTAGATTTAAACAGAAAAATGTTTTTGAAACAATTGAATTTTTTTTAATGAATGTGTATGGGCAAAATTTTGTAAATAAAGTTAAATAATTTGAAAAGTATAAAAGTAGCAAACTCTCCAGGATGAGCTGAACGTTTTGATATACGAACAGCTAAAACAGCACAAAAAGGTAGACACTGGAGCTCAGGTGGAGCTGAACTCTGCACCTTTGAGAGGTAAAGGTCGTCCCACAGAGTGCTGGCAGCGAACAAACTCCTCCCCTTCAGCTAGCTTCTTCAGAACAGGAGCGCCCATACGCGTCATGATGCCCATGCTGGCCACAACGTACGGCGAGTCCGTCACCTGGAGGACACACAACACACTGACCACCCTGACCTACAGCCTCAGAAGAACCAGAAGACACCACAGCAACTCACCTGGACACCATATTTACTGAGCGGGGAGCCGACCGGACCCATGCTGAAGGGAATCACGTACATGGTCCGACCTGGAGGGACAACACAGAGACCAACAAACTTTATGAACAATGTTCCTGATCTCCTGCAACCCTAAAGCAACCTGTGTCCATGGAAAACCACACAAAGTGAGAAGTCTTGAGATCTAACGTTGACATAATAAGTAGGCCTGTTGTGATAATCAATAAATCAATTAATCGCACAATAAATGAAAATTATCGACCTCATTTTCATTTATCAGCTTCATTGTTTCTTCATGTCTCTTTCTACTGAAGACCCTGGATGACAAAAGGCAACTCTGGTGCTCTTCACTGACTCCTCCCTTTCTCTTTAAAATCTGTTTTAACCGTCCAAAATCGTGTTTTTGGATCGTTAAAAGCAGCTAAGCTGAAAGCTAAATTACGAGCTAAGCTAACAGGGAAAAACCTCCGTCTTGTCAAAGCTCCATAATTCACGGTTGAAACCCGTGCCTTCGTGTAAAAAGTTGTTTTTTCTCTGCAAAAAGAAGTGAGAACTTGTTTACTGATTTTTAATTAAAAGCTTTGTGTGAAAAATGCTATGCTAAAGAGCTTAAACCTCCGAGTGTCCGCCATTTTGAGAACCAAAAAAAAAAAGACAGAGACAGCTCATGTCACGTCAAGGGGCTTCCCTCACATTTTCTTAAAGAGACACGCTGCTCGCTCCCTCACTATCCATCCTTCGGTTCAAATGTCTTATACTGCCATCCGGTGGTAAAAAAAGATACTACACACAAAAAATAACCAAAATTTCTTCTTAAATTTGACAATAATTACAAATTACTGTCAAATTGCAAACAATATTATTGTTTATCGCAATAATTTCTGAGACAATTACGGTAATCACCCAGCATAATGTGTTCTCATGACAGGCCTAATACAGGTAGTCCCCGGGTTACGACCATAGATATCATATATAGAACACTAGATACCGCATGGCCCGCTCTCGCCTATTGGAGCTGACGAGATTTAAGGCGGCCATCTTGGAGCTGTCGTCCGCTCCACTCAGCCTTATATATTTGGCAGGCACAACAAAGTATCAGCGCATTTAATCAATCATAACACGCTGAATAGTAATCCCATTGCCACATATTTAAATGTTAGGCATACAGCTATTAAAACTGCATGTATAGGAACATATAGTTTAGCATATTTAAATAATTTTGGTGGAATACCATACTTAATTATATGACATGTTTAGCAAGATGCAACCAAAGATGCAATTTATTCACACACACATTATGTATACATATTAGATACTGTAATTATATATACAGTATATATATATATATATATACAGTATAAATATATATATATATATATATATATATATATATATATATATATATATATATATATATATATACTGTATATATA
>JBBPBX010001686.1:79129-99119 GCA_038048925.1 Garcialebias charrua | reverse complement strand
AGTTGCTAGGGGAGACTGCAAGTCCTGTCACCTGTCACCTATTCCACGGTCAAGGCGGGATTGCATTGGTCACTTTTATCTGAAGGGGGATTGTACAGGTGATCCCCAACTTACGAACAAGTTCCATTTCTACGCCGGTTCGTATAGCTGAAACGCCGTAAGTTGAAGCCGCCGCAAGTCAAGAACTACCTGTGTTGGCCACTTTTATCTGAAGGTGGCGGGATTGTACAGGTGGTCCCCGACTTGCGAGATTGAATTAGCATTATCACGTCCATTGGTATGTATATGAGGCCATTTACATCACAGACTACAGAATCAGTTGCTATGGCAGATGAAGTTGCTAGGGGAGACTGCAAGTCCTGTCACCTGTCACCTATTCCACGGTCAAGGCGGGATTGCATTGGTCACTTTTATCTGAAGGGGGATTGTACAGGTGATCCCCAACTTACGAACAAGTTCCATTTCTACGCCGGTTCGTATAGCTGAAACGCCGTAAGTTGAAGCCGCCGCAAGTCAAGAACTACCTGTGTTGGCCACTTTTATCTGAAGGTGGCGGGATTGTACAGGTGGTCCCCGACTTGCGAGATTGAATTAGCATTATCACGTCCATTGGTATGTATATGAGGCCATTTACATCACAGACTACAGAATCAGTTGCTATGGCAGATGAAGTTGCTAGGGGAGACTGCAAGTCCTGTCACCTGTCACCTATTCCACGGTCAAGGCGGGATTGCATTGGTCACTTTTATCTGAAGGGGGATTGTACAGGTGATCCCCAACTTACGAACAAGTTCCATTTCTACGCCGGTTCGTATAGCTGAAACGCCGTAAGTTGAAGCCGCCGCAAGTCAAGAACTACCTGTGTTGGCCACTTTTATCTGAAGGTGGCGGGATTGTACAGGTGGTCCCCGACTTGCGAGATTGAATTAGCATTATCACGTCCATTGGTATGTATATGAGGCCATTTACATCACAGACTACAGAATCAGTTGCTATGGCAGATGAAGTTGCTAGGGGAGACTGCAAGTCCTGTCACCTGTCACCTATTCCACGGTCAAGGCGGGATTGCATTGGTCACTTTTATCTGAAGGGGGATTGTACAGGTGATCCCCAACTTACGAACAAGTTCCATTTCTACGCCGGTTCGTATAGCTGAAACGCCGTAAGTTGAAGCCGCCGCAAGTCAAGAACTACCTGTGTTGGCCACTTTTATCTGAAGGTGGCGGGATTGTACAGGTGGTCCCCGACTTGCGAGATTGAATTAGCATTATCACGTCCATTGGTATGTATATGAGGCCATTTACATCACAGACTACAGAATCAGTTGCTATGGCAGATGAAGTTGCTAGGGGAGACTGCAAGTCCTGTCACCTGTCACCTATTCCACGGTCAAGGCGGGATTGCATTGGTCACTTTTATCTGAAGGGGGATTGTACAGGTGATCCCCAACTTACGAACAAGTTCCATTTCTACGCCGGTTCGTATAGCTGAAACGCCGTAAGTTGAAGCCGCCGCAAGTCAAGAACTACCTGTGTTGGCCACTTTTATCTGAAGGTGGCGGGATTGTACAGGTGGTCCCCGACTTGCGAGATTGAATTAGCATTATCACGTCCATTGGTATGTATATCAGAGAGTCAGAGTCAGAGTCAGAGAGTCTTTATTGTCATTTGCACCGCATGTGGTACATGTGATGAAAACGAGATTATGTACACGGGGTCCCAGTTACATCCAACAACAAATGCAAGAGAAAAACAGTAATAACATCTAGAATTAACTAAGAAAAACATCAACTAGTAATACCTTAAGCTCTAATGTAGTGGAAAAACATCATTATAAACAGCAGCACGAACATGAGTCTGTATGAGCAGATGGTCACAAATGAACATAGCAACAAGAAAACAGATCAGCATCAGCATGATGTGATATTTTGCAGTGATTATTCTTATTATTTATTTATTCATGAGTCTAACAGCCTCAGGGTAGAAGCTGTTCCTCAGTCTAGTGGTTCTACATTTGATGCTCCTCAACCTCCGTCCTGAGGGGAGTGGGGCAAAGAGTGAGTGTGCTGGGTGAGTGAGGTCTTTCATGATGCAGGTGGCTCTTTTTCTGCATCTGGAGGTGTAAATGTCTGTGATGGTGGGGAGACTGACTCCAACAGACTTCTGTGCAGCCTTCACCACTCTCTGCACAGCTTTCCTCTCTGCAACTGTGCAGCCTCAATGCCACACATTGATGCTGGAGCACAGGATGCTCTCCACTGCACACCTGTAGAAGGAGGTGAGAACTAGGCTGCTCAGACCAGCTCGTCTCAGCCGTCTGAGGAAGTAGAGTCTCTGATGACCTTTCTTGATCAGGCTGGTGGTGTTGTTGCTCCAACTGAGGTTATCATTCAAGTGTACACCCAAGTATTTGTAGCTGGAGACCACCTCCACCGCAGATCCACCTATGTTCAGTGGGGCATGGGTGTGTTTGTTCCTTCTGAAGTCCACAATCATCTCCTTTGTCTTCTTCACATTCATGTGAAGATTATTCTCTTTGCACCAGCTCTCCAGATGTTCCACCTCCTGTCTGTAGCTGGACTTATCATTGTTTGTGATGCATCTTACCACCGCTGTATCATCTGCAAAATTAACAATATGACAGCCTGGATGTGTGGCTGTGCAATCATATGTGAGCAGAGTGAACAGAAGAGGGCTCAGCACATACCCTTGGGATATATATATATATATATATATATATATATATATATATATATATAGTATATATATATATATATATATATATATATATATATATATATATATATATATATATATATATATATATATATGCTCCTTTCAGCAAATTTTTGAAAGTACAGAGCTATATCTCAAGTCTCTCTCTGGTGTAAGAAAGCAACTCTCACCTGAAGAAGCAATGCTTTTGGAATGTGGAGGGTATTTGTGGGGGGAGTATGGTTCTCAGTGTGGGGGAGTAATCCTTTGTTTTGCCCTACTGGAGGTGATATGCTGGAGAAGAAAGGAAGGAATGTTTACTATTCAAACCCACAAACAAAGACCTCCAGCCCCAGGGGCCCAAACACCTAATGGAAGGTGAATACTTTAAAATTGTCATTTGACAAACTCACAGTAGTTATAATAGTAGTCTGAATTTCCTGGGTTTTCCAGTGTTAAGGTAAGGGTTGAATGTTGAAAGCCGTCAGTGGGTATGCACCACAGGTTGAACATGATGTAGAGGAGAAAGAGAAAATTTGAAAGCAACTAGATGAAGTAATTGAGAGTATTCCCAGGGAGGAGAGAATGGTGATCAGAATACACCTGCATGGACATGTTTGTGAAATAAAATGAAGATATGTGGAGGTGATGGACAGGTTTTGAAACAAGGAAAAGAAGCAGGAATAACAAATTGTGGTTCATTTTTCCAAGAGGATATGTCTATAGTCAACACATATTTTCTCAAGAGGGATGATAAAGGGGTGATCATTAATAAAGGAGGCAGGAGTAGACCAGTAGACTACATTTTGTGTAAAATAGGTCTACTGAGAGAGATTGCGGACTGTTGTAGCAGGGGAGATGTTCAAGTCCTAAATCTGCTCCAATGACCTCTCCAGGTTGGTTTTCTCAGAAAAGATCATGTTTTCTTTAGAATTAACAACAACTTTTTTTAAACACACAAATGTATGAACAAAAGAGAATTGTGAAAATTACATTCCCATACCTGACCTCTCCACAATTCTGATGTGTCTGGTCTGCGTTCACCCTTACAGACTACGTCTCTCCTCCCCCCATTTTTCCTCCAATCAGTCATCTCCACACATCCTTGTGACATTCCTGCTTTTCATTTATGTCCAATCAAACACATCCACAAACTTCTTAGCTGTCATCTCTTTAAACTGAGTATGTGGCACATCTTATCTTTCTATTAAACAGATGAAGCACCCACACACAGTCTTACAGTTTTTGTGACTGTGAAACTCTGATTATCCCATTATTTCAGGACATTATTAAGTCTTAGATTGTTCCACAAGATCTTCAACATTTCTGATCTTGTTAGCCTAATCTTTTAATCATTGAAAATTATTTTATAATCCCCAGCAAACACGTTAATGATGTTTTATTGATGGAATAATTTAGATTTATAGTTGATCTCAGTTAAATGAACAAGAACATTTAGGTTGATGTTTGTTTCTCATTAAAGGACCTATTAGAAATGAAAAACTGCAACTGTATTTTCCCACTGACAGCAGAAAGTGTCAGGGTTTATTTTAAAGCTGGCAGCCACTGCAAACATATATTATAGCAGTCTTTATCAGCTTATGGACTATTTCCACAATTCATAATTAAGCATCTGTATTCTTCACAGAGAGCATGGCTGGACAGCATCAAAAGGCAGTGTTTAATAAGCCATTTGGTCCATCTAAACATATTTTAAAATTATGTGATTATTGTTCAAAGTAGTTAGATTTCAAAATATTCAAAATATTATAAATGCCTATTTAATCAAAGTCATTACAGAGTCATAGGCAGCACGGTGATGCAACTGGCAGAGCTGCTGCCTCTCAGCGAGCAGGTCCCTTGTTCTAATCCTGGTCCAGGGGCCTTTCAGGGTAGAGTTTGCATGTTCTCTCTGTGCATGCGTGGGTTTTCTCCGGTTTCCTCCCACAGACCAAAAACATGCATGTTAGGCTGATTGGTAACTCTAAATTGTCCCTAGGTGTGAGTGAGAGAGTGAATGGTTGTTTGACTCGTTTGTCTCTATGTGGCCCTGTGATGGACTGGAGACCTGTCCAGGGTGTCTCCCGCCCCTCGCACAGTGATTGCTGGACATGGGCACTGGCGACCCCCGTGACCCAAAATGGAAGTAGCGGATATAAGATAATGGATGGATGGATGGATGGATGGATGGATGGATGGATGGATGGATGGATTACAGTGTCACATGATTACAGTGCAGTATTTACATTTTATTATGAATGTAATCATGTAAGGTTCTGTTCACTTTTTTTTCCAGAAAAATCTCATTTAATTCAAAACTGTTAGAATTAGTTAGTTCAGTTCAGCACGATCAAATTATTTAAATTGCATTAAAGGCTTCCCATTTGATTGTAATACAAATATATACAGTCTTAATTAATAATGTTAATACATTTCAACAATGTCCTGATGATTTTTTTCTTTTAATATGAAGATGACACATTGGACAAAAAAAAACGCTAAATAAAAACACATTTTATAACGATTTTACAATGTGCAATTTTGTGCCTTATCATATTTTGTTGCACATGAGACAATGTTTTAATCAGCAAATGAAACCAATCAGTGAAGCTTACTAATTCATTTAAACTGCACTTCCTTTACTGTTTTTAATAGAATTCACTGGATTAAAATAAAATGAGAATCTAAGAAAACTAAATATTAAAAAAAAACATGTAAGAGCAAAGCTGAAAGTACTGTTCAAGAACTCCCTGTCAGTTTCACATGAAGTGCCACTAACTTTCAGGTTTAGATGACAAAACAACAATTTGTCCTCCTTCAAAGTGACATTTGGGAAAAACAAGTGTCCCACCTAAACTGATGGACTTTTCAACTCAACATTAGCTGTTTTGTTAAACATTTTCTATTTTGATGGCTGTCTGATAACTGAATTGTATTCTTGGATGCTAAACGCATCCAAAACAATTTCTCTTTTGTAATGTCACAAATTCCCACTCTGAGGCTTCACCTGAGGACATGACCGACTGAAATGTGATCTTAAGGAGGTTATCTGTTTGAGGACAGGTTGGTAAAAATGTTTCTGAACTTTTTTTGTTCTTTGCATTTTTTCTTCATAGAAAGTGACACATGACTTGACGGTAGATGTCTTTCTAAAAGTTGCATCTTTATAAATCTGTTTTTCAACTATGTTAAATGGTAGACAATAATTTTGCCTTGTTTGTATAGGGGTGATGGTGTTTGTTTCAGTTAAATTAACTTATGAACCACTGAATTATGTCAGTGATTGATTTCAAAGTACATTCATGTACTTCAACAACTGATTAAGGTTAAGTTGACCAAATTCAATACAGTTATAAAAAAACTACTAACGTCAGCCAGCCCACACTGGCTATAGGTCAGACATTTTAAAGATATTGAGCTACTTCTTTGATAATTGCTGGAACTCATAAAATATGTCCACTGGATCACAAGGTGTCTCAAAAATAGATAAACGCCAACAGTTAATGCCAAAGATTTCTGCCAAAATGTTTCAATGTGAATTACTTGGAGGATCATTTGGGCAGCACGTTGGCACAACTGGTAGAGCTGCTGCCTCTCAGCGAGAAGGTTGCCGGTTCAAATCCCGGTCCGGGGCCTTTCTGGGTGGAGTTTGCATGTTCTCCCCGTGCATGCGTGGGTTTCCTCCGGGTACTCCGGTTTCCTCCCACAGACCAAAAAACATGCTTGTTAGGCTGATTGGTGACTCTAAATTGACCCTAGGTGTGAGTGTGAGAGTGGATGGTTGTTTGGTGTGAGTGAGACAGGTCCCTCTTGTAAATGAGTCCCCGTGACTCAACGAGGCTAGCCTGTATAAATAAAGGTTGAATGAATGAATGAATGAATGTCTGTCAACTACAACCACACCAGATATTAACTCAGTATCTTTAAAACTTATGGTGTTAAATGGAGTTTGCCATATTGGCCAATTATGCTGTTCTAACAGGTGTGGACATTGTTGTATGACACTAGTACTGGGTGAGATATATGGAACAAACAACACAAAACAAACAAAATAAAAAATTCTGAGACGGAGAAAATTGCAAAACGTAACCACATTCATCATTGAACAAAGAAAATACACAGTTACATCCAGATAAGAGGAGAGTCAGGAGTATATGACTCATGGTAGAAACTCTAAATGTAGAGAAAATGATATGCACAAAAAAATTGCAGGCTGGCATGATGCAGAGATGGATGAAACCAAGTGGAGGGGCAGAAAGTATCAATGTGGCAGGGTTACAAATGATTTACCATTGTCTGGTTAATAGGAATGAAGTAGGGGTGGTCCTGAAAGAAAACTTTGCAAAGAATGGGCCTCATGCACAAACCGTTCGTACGCACAGATATGTGCTTATCCTGTGCGTACGAGTGATTAAGGATCATTTGTGGCATCCAACAATGTTTTCGTATCCTAGGATTTTTCTCAGATACGAACAAAATTTACGAGTGGTCCGGACCTGTCGTATAATTTAGGAGCGTCAGTCTGCTGTCATCCAGACGGGATTTCTCCACTAATAACTTCATATTTCGTTATTTAGAAAACATTTTGGGTTTAAAATAGTCACGCACCATAATTATTCTTGACAATAGGTTATTCTGTTTGAATTAGAATTATAATTTTAAGTTTAATTTGTCTGGTGTGTCGCGCAGGCTTCAGTGAGTCGTGCGCTCCCCTTGGTCATCAAAGCCGCTCCTCATATTAACACCCAGGTACATAAAATCCCCATACACCGCCGCAGAACAAAGAATTAAGACTGATCTTCATGCTATTGCTGGACTGCTGTGCAAACACCATCAGAGCAATAGATTATTATATCTGATCCGAAATATGACCTGCAGAATGTGGTTGCGCCCCGACCAGGAGGCGCCCTGATCAGGAGGCGCGCTGATCAGGAGGCGCCCTGATCAGGAGGCGCCCTGATCAGGAGGCGCGCTGATCAGGAGGCGCGCTGATCAGGAGGCGCCCTGATCAGGAGGCGCCCTGATCAGGAGGCGCGCTGATCAGGAGGCGCCCTGATCAGGAGGCGCGCTGATCAGGAGGCGCGCTGATCAGGAGGCGCGCTGATCAGGAGGCGCGCTGATCAGGAGGCGCCCTGATCAGGAGGCGCCCTGATCAGGAGGCGCGCTGATCAGGAGGCGCCCTGATCAGGAGGCGCGCTGATCAGGAGGCGCCCTGATCAGGAGGCGCGCTGATCAGGAGGCGCGCTGATCAGGAGGCGCCCTGATCAGGAGGCGCGCTGATCAGGAGGCGCGCTGATCAGGAGGCGCCCTGATCAGGAGGCGCGCCTGATCAGGAGGCGCGCTGATCAGGAGGTGCGCGCTGACCAGGAGGTGCGCGCATCATTTGTGCTGCATAACATGTTGGCATCTTGCAGCGTGGCATTTATTGTCCACCATCTCCTGACCACCTCCTGTCCGTGCTGCGGCGAGATGTTTGTTTGAAGCCATTTTCAGATCAAACCATTTATTCTTGATTTCTGATACTGTACGACCCACGGGACACACAACATATGCACTACAATATTAATATGAAGTTAGTAGTTTCGAGACAATTTAAAATGCTTCTGTTGAAAAACACATCCGACACTTGCGGGGGGGGGGGGTAGCGGTGCGCCACAGCTCTTCTGAATAAGTGACTATAATGTAACACAGTTCACTAAAATTAAAGGTATTTGACCATCCGACACTTGCGGGGGGGTGGGGGGGTAGCCACAGCGCCACTGAGAGCAGATCTCCGAACGCGTGAAGTTCCTCCTTTTACTTCTTGAGTTTGAATGAATGGACACTTCCTGCTGTCTGAAGGCAGGAAGCGTGGCCTTATATGGTGTTTTGAGGGGTGGAAATTATGTAAATTACATTCCCGCGAGCACGCGCAGGTGAGTAGAACAGGTGGGATCCATCAACTTTAAGCAGCCCGTTTACACGCTTTTCCTGAGGATAGAAGACTTTGTTGGATCTGACGTGGCATGTTCGTACGAACGCTTCGTACGAACAAAAGTAGGAGGAATTTAGGATAGGAATAAGAACATTTTCGTGCATGAGGCCCAATGTATTTGAGGTGAAAACAATGTCAGTAAAGTGTATGTGTCTGATGGGAGAAGTCGAAGGTCAGATGCAGAATGTCAGTGGTTTTGCTCCACAGGTTGAATGTGATGTACAGAAGAAAGAGAAAATCTGAAATGATCAGACAAAGTAATAACAAGTATTCCCTGAGAAAGTGGTGATGGAAGCAGACTTGAATGAACACATTGGTAAATGAAACAGTGGAGATTAGGACATGATGGGCAGGTCTGGTATCAAGGAAAGGAGCCAGAAAAGACAAATGGTAATGGATTTTGCCAAGAAAGTGTTATTGGTTGTAATCAACACCTATTTTCAGGATGGAGTACCGTTTCAGGAGTAACTTGTGACAAAACGGTAGCAGCAAACATCAAACAATAAAGTTTACAAGACAGTTGTGAGACCAGCTATGGTGTATGGTTTACAGATAGAGACATTAACAACTAAAGTGACAGAGCAGAAGATGTTGAGGTTCTCCTTGGTAGTGACACAGATGGATATGATTAGGAATGAGATAAACAGTGGGACAGCACAGGTTGAAAAACTGGGAGATAAAATTAGAGAGGCCACACTGAGATGGTTTGGACATGTCCAGAGAAGGGACAGTGGGTACATTGGTAGAGGGATGTTAGAAATGAAGCTGCCAGAAACAAGAACAAACGAAGGCCATGGGGGAGTTATATGGATGTACAGTAGTTAGAGGGAACAAGGAGATGTAGTGAGGACAGAGGATGCAGAGGACAAAGTTACATGAACAAATATAATCAGCTGTGGCGTCCTCTGAAGAGTGAACTGCAGAAAGAAAAAATAACTTTCTCAGCTGCTGTATTTATGGAGGTATGGGTGTGGCGGTAAAAAAAAACAACACAATTTAGCAAAACAGAAACATCTACAAAAACTAGATGCAAAGAAATTGTTTTTTTCAATATGGTCTAAAGCCTGGGAGTTTGCACAGAAAAAAATGTTGGTATATATATACACTTTATTTTGCACATTAAAACAATTGTTGGGTCTACGTACAGATGTTAAAATGTGCCCGACATGCGTCTGCCTGCAACCATCTTAAGCACAATGTATTCACTTCAGTTTTCAATTTTTGATGAAATTTTAAGTTTATGGTAAACTTTAAACCGAAGGTTTTATACAAATATTTGTTTCCAGTATCATACTTAATCCAGCATTATGTAACTGGGATCGTGTATACATAATTATGTTCCATGACATATGGTGGAATGATAAATAAAGAACATTTAATCCTTGAATTCATGTTGATTTTTCATGCATTCTGTGTCTAACAATCAGACACAAGGAGATTTGGGTCTGAACAAAAAATAAATAAAGCTGATCATAAAATGGATACTTTTTGTTAGGCAAACATAACCTTAATTTGCGAGTTCTACTGTTCAGGACTCCGCTCTCTTGGAAGTGTAGGTGTAAAACTCAGTTTCAATTCTCTGTTTGAGCAAACCAGATCATGTCCAGTTTTGACCAAAAAATGTTTAACTTTAGGTTGGTAACAATGGTCACCTTCTTTTTTTTTTTGTAAAATGCCGTGAATGTATATGCCCGGCACTTTTAATCTAAATTAAAATTGCAACAATCAAACAATAGTATATATAGCCTACAACAAAATAAAAAAAATGCAGCACTTATAAAAATAGTTGTCAAACATGATTTGAACCTTAACCTTTTGTTACCAAATGTATTTGAAAAATGTATCCAAACATGGTAATGAACATTTGGGTGTGTCTGTTGCTACTATATATGTTTTGAAAAGGAGCTCTGCAGACACAAGGACCCAGCATTCTCTGTGCTGCTCAGACTGCAGTTTAATTACCAGGACAATTATTCACACAGGCGTTCAGGAGATCATTTCTGGTTCTGATAAATCAACATGAAGACACAGTGTTTAATAATAGTTGTCCTGCTGATGGCAGCTTGTCTGGTTGCACCCTTCGCTGAAGCCAGACGTGGTGGTGGTGGTGGTGGTGGTGATGGTGGTGGTGATGGTGGTGGTGGTGGAAGTAAGTTGATTTTTTTTTCTTTTGTGTTAATCTATAGCCCGTTTGTTTGTTTGTTTGTTTTAATAATCTAGAAAGACGCCCTCATTAACATTATGCCACCACTTCTTTAAAACCAGGGATGTGTCGAGGTTATTCATCTGGGAGATATTGCAGATCTGACTATGATTGCCGTCGCGGGTACTGCTGCCGTCATCGCTGCTACTACTGTAAGTCATGTTCCTATGAAATGTTACAAAATGTAGAAATAAACAACCAGGTTAAGTCAAGATACTGAATGTCCTACAGGTTTAGCTGAATAATGTGAACGTCCTCTGACAAAGCTTCCCTGTGTCATGACAAAACTATTAATAGGGTTCAAGATGAATCTGATGGGTCCTAGGATGGATTGAAATAGAATTTCTGAAATCACAATTTGATTTTACAATCAATTGACTTCTACTGTATGTTTGGTGATGGAGATTAGATTTTTACCTACAAGTCATCTCAGAGACAGATGTGTTTCCATCTACTGTTTAGATACATGTTGGAGTGGTAGTAGTATAACATGGTGGTAGCTAAGACTCACGACATAATTCACTAACAGACAGAATCAACAGCAACTGTTAATGCCCAAATGATTAATTAATCAAAACAAATATTATACAAAGTAGTTTAATATCGTGTTGGTGATCTTACTCAGCTATGGCTACATCAAATTTATCTTCAGTATTTGTAAAACTGGCTGAGTTTGAGTCATTTTCATTTTGGATGAAGTTGTTAAACAGTGGCAGTCATCTTGAATAAGGTTAACTCCAAAACTTTATCAAATGTAGAATTACAGCCAATGATTATTTCATAAATATTTTTAAAAGCTGTAATGGTTCCTGAGAGCCCTTTCCATAAGCAGTGGGAGATAAAAACAGACTCCTCTCAAAACTCACATGTCAGAAAACATTAAAAAATTCAGGATTTAATAAAATAGTCATTAATAAGAATGTTAAATATATTAAGGTGAAGAAAACATTGTAAAAATTGTGTTCAGAAAATTAAAAAAACATTCAAAATACTCATTTTTTCTATCTTTTTTCTCAGCATTTCACACAGTTTTTGAACATTCTGAACATAACTTTGCAACTTTTTCATCACCTTAATATATTTAACTTTCTTATTAATGACTACTTTGTTAAATCCTGATTTTTTTTGTATGTAGTCTGAAAATATGTGAGTTTTGAGAGGAGTCTGTTTTTATCACCCACTGCTTCAGGGAAAGGGCTGTCAGGAACCACTACATCCATCCATTATCTTTTAACCGCTTCTTCTATTTTGGGTCACGGGGATCGCCAGTGCCCATGTCCAGCAATCACTGTGTGAGCGGCGGGGTACACCCTGGACGGGTCGCAAGTCCATCACAGGAACCACTACAGTTTTTAAAAATATTTCTGAAATATTCATTGGATGCACTTTCACAGTTGAGTTTTGGAGTTAACCTCATTCAAACTGACTGTCACAGCTAAGCAACTTCATCAAAACCAAAAATTACTCAAAGGCAGTCAGTTTTAAAGATACTGAAAATAATTTTGGTGTGGAGTGATCCTCCACACCATGCAGATTTGGTAAAATATACTGCACTATTAGGTGAAGTCATCAGTGCATGACACCCATACCAGGTTAGATTTGAATAAGATGGTAAAAGTCCTCATTTACTCTTTGCCTATAGATTCTAAAAGCATGGATTGTTTTTGTTATCTGTTTCAGATGGCCGAAATGGGTCCTGATTTTGAGGTAGAAGATGGTTTTCCCTCACTGTCATGAATGCTGATGGTGATTGCAGATGCGGCAAGAAGTGTTGGCTGAATAGATGTGACCACACCTACCAGCAACTCTTTTTTGTTTGTTTCTTAAATTAAAGACATATTGATTAAAATATCAGTACTTTGCTTATGTGTGTTTTTGCTTCAGTACCTTTGCTTCCTATGCCTATTTGTTCATTTATCTTTTAAAGGTATTTGACTATTTTGGCATTTTATTGACAAAATAGTCTGAACATCAAAGTAAAAAATAATTTGTAGTGAACTACAACAGTTTAATATGGGTTTTGGATACTTTTTTGGCATATTTTGTTTGTTCCCTTCTGCAGCGATTGCCACAGTGTGTAAACAGGTAGATATGGGAATTGTTTTAATCCAAAAGCCCTTCATGAAGCAACATGGGCTCAAACATGCAGCCCCAGTGTGGCATTGAACCACTGAACATTACAGTTTCTGGCTATGATTTTAGCTAATGTGCAGTAAATGTAGATGTAATTTATGTTGTTATTTTGGTAACCAGTGGAATTAAATTAACACTCTGGTCCAAAATGAACGCTATAGAAAAATTTTACCCATAACCTGGCCATCAGGAACTGGACACTGCCTGCAAATACAACTTGTTACTCGTCCACACCATATATTGTACACTGAAAAATATCCATGAGCATCCCCTAGCAGTGTGGATAAACAACAAACATATCTAACAAAGTTGTGTCATGTCCTCTAAACTGATTTGTCTTTCTTCTTTTAAGGTAAGGGTTGAATGTTGAAAGCCGTCAGTGGGTATGCACCACAGGTTGAACATGATGTAGAGGAGAAAGAGAAAATTTGAAAGCAACTAGATGAAGTAATTGAGAGTATTCCCAGGGAGGAGAGAATGGTGATCAGAATACACCTGCATGGACATGTTTGTGAAATAAAATGAAGATATGTGGAGGTGATGGACAGGTTTTGAAACAAGGAAAAGAAGCAGGAATAACAAATTGTGGTTCATTTTTCCAAGAGGATATGTCTATAGTCAACACATATTTTCTCAAGAGGGATGATAAAGGGGTGATCATTAATAAAGGAGGCAGGAGTAGACCAGTAGACTACATTTTGTGTAAAATAGGTCTACTGAGAGAGATTGCGGACTGTTGTAGCAGGGGAGATGTTCAAGTCCTAAATCTGCTCCAATGACCTCTCCAGGTTGGTTTCTCAGAAAAGATCATGTTTTCTTTAGAATTAACAACAACTTTTTTTAAACACACAAATATATGAACAAAAGAGAATTGTGAAAATTACATTCCCTACCTGACCTCTCCACAATTCTGATGTGTCTGGTCTGCGTTCACCCTTACAGGACTGGAACATCATCATCATCCCTATCTCCGTCTTCACTCACTGTTCTCTCTGCCTGCCTGGAGGAAATAAAGGCATGGATGAATCAGAATTTTCTTCAATTAAACTGCTCGAAGACTGAGGCCATATTGATTGGCACCCCTCACCAGATACAAACATCAACTTTAACAACAATCTCCTTCTCTGGTCAAGACATCCCCCTCTCCACCTCTGTTACAAATCTTGGAATAAAAATGGACTCTCATCTTACATTTGAAAATCACATTAAGCATCTGTTTAAAACCTGCTTCTTCCATCTTCGAAACATCTCCAGACTTCGCCCATCTCTGACTTTTCCTGATGCTGAGAAACTCGTCCATGCCTTTGTCTCCTCCAGGCTCGACTACTGCAACTCCCTGTTTATTGGTATCCCTGGCAAAAACCTTCAGAAACTTCAATACATTCAAAACAGTGCAGCAAGGATTCTGTTGAGAGTTCGTAAATTTGAACATATTACACCCATTCTCCATAACCTCCATTGGCTTCCTGTCACCTACAGAATTCAGTACAAAACTGCTCTCATTACCCATCAATGCTTGCACGGCACTTCACCTGACTATCTAAAGGACATTCTTGCACCATATTCATCCACCCGGTCTCTACGATCACAGAACAGTAATTTCCTTCATATTCCTCGGACCAAATTGAGGACCATGGGAGACCGAGCATTCTGTGTGGCTGCCCCCCGCCTGTGGAACTCCCTCCCTGACGACCTGAGAGCTCCACAGTCACTGGTTGACTTTAAAAGCAGCATAAAGACCTTTCTTTTTAAGCAAGCCTATTCTGCCTCCACATGATTTTATCTTTGATCTTAGCTGATATCATTATTGATTTTACTTGATTTTATCACTTGTTTTATTTTATTTATTTTTTAAGCAAGCCTAATCTGCATCCACATGATTTTATCTTTGATCTTAGTCGATATTATTATTGATTTTATTTGATTTTATCACTTGTTTTATTTTGATCTTTGCTTTATTACACTTTGTAGCACTTTGAGATTTTTATTAATGAAAAGTGCATTATAAATGGAATTCATTATTATTATTATTATTATTACAGACTACGTCTCTCCTCCCCCCATTTTTCCTCCAATCAGTCATCTCCACACATCCTTGTGACATTTCCTGCTTTTCATTTATGTCCAATCAAACACATCCACACACTTCTTAGCTGTCATCTCTTTAAACTGAGTATGTGGCACATCTTATCTTTCTATTAAACAGATGAAGCACCCACACACAGTCTTACAGTTTTTGTGACTGTGAAACTCTGATTATCCCATTATTTCAGGACATTATTAAGTCTTAGATTGTTCCACAAGATCTTCAACATTTCTGATCTTGTTAGCCTAATCTTTTAATCATTGAAAATTATTTTATAATCCCCAGCAAACACGTTAATGATGTTTTATTGATGGAATAATTTAGATTTATAGTTGATCTCAGTTAAATGAACAAGAACATTTAGGTTGATGTTTGTTTCTCATTAAAGGACCTATTAGAAATGAAAAACTACAACTGTATTTTCCCACTGACAGCAGAAAGTGTCAGGGTTTATTTTAAAGCTGGCAGCCACTGCAAACATATATTATAGCAGTCTTTATCAGCTTATGGACTATTTCCACAATTCATAATTAAGCATCTGTATTCTTCACAGAGAGCATGGCTGGACAGCATCAAAAGGCAGTGTTTAATAAGCCATTTGGTCCATCTAAACATATTTTAAAATTATGTGATTATTGTTCAAAGTAGTTAGATTTCAAAATATTCAAAATATTATAAATGCCTATTTAATCAAAGTCATTACAGAGTCATAGGCAGCACGGTGATGCAACTGGCAGAGCTGCTGCCTCTCAGCGAGCAGGTCCCTTGTTCTAATCCTGGTCCAGGGGCCTTTCAGGGTAGAGTTTGCATGTTCTCTCTGTGCATGCGTGGGTTTTCTCCGGTTTCCTCCCACAGACCAAAAACATGCATGTTAGGCTGATTGGTAACTCTAAATTGTCCCTAGGTGTGAGTGAGAGAGTGAATGGTTGTTTGACTCGTTTGTCTCTATGTGGCCCTGTGATGGACTGGAGACCTGTCCAGGGTGTCTCCCGCCCCTCGCACAGTGATTGCTGGACATGGGCGCTGGCGACCCCCGTGACCCAAAATGGAAGTAGCGGATATAAGATAATGGATGGATGGATGGATGGATGGATTACAGTGTCACATGATTACAGTGCAGTATTTACATTTTATTATGAATGTAATCATGTAAGGTTCTGTTCACTTTTTTTTCCAGAAAAATCTCATTTAATTCAAAACTGTTAGAATTAGTTAGTTCAGTTCAGCACGATCAAATTATTTAAATTGCATTAAAGGCTTCCCATTTGATTGTAATACAATTATATACAGTCTTAATTAGGGATGTCCGATAATATCGGCCTACCGATATTATCGGACAGATATTGGCATAAAAATGTAAAATCTCTACATATCGGTATCGGTTTCTCTTCCGATAACAAAAGCCCGATAATTCACATTTTATTTAACAATGAAAAATTATAGTAGGCTGTATATTTTACTTGTTATTTTAGTTGACATTACATGTTCCAAGCTCTTTTACAGCTACAATGTTTAATTTTATTTGTTATTTAAAATTTGTCCTAGCTATAGTGGGTATTGTCAGGATTATCTCAGGGAGAGCATGATCCAACCTATTGTTTAAGTTTTTTTTTTAAATAAATATGGCAGTTTTTCCATAACTTCAGTTGAAATGGTTCTTATTTTCTACAGACTGTTTGCCTATGGAATGTATCCAGTGGGGCAACACAATAAAGCAGACAAAATGTCCCTGACAGGAGATATATAATTTCACCTTAATATCGGTTTGTAATATCGGTTAATATCGTAATCGGAAATTAAGTGTTAAACAATATCGGCATATCGAATATCGGCAAAAAAGTCAATATCGAGCATCTCTAGTCTTAATTAATAATGTTAATACATTTCAACAATGTCCTGATGATTTTTTTCTTTTAATATGAAGATGACACATTGGACAAAAAAAAACGCAAAATAAAAACACATTTTATAACGATTTTACAATGTGCAATTTTGTGCCTTATCATATTTTGTTGCACATGAGACAATGTTTTAATCAGCAAATGAAACCAATCAGTGAAGCTTACTAATTCATTTAAACTGCACTTCCTTTACTGTTTTTAATAGAATTCACTGGATTAAAATAAAATCAAAATCTAAGACAACTAAATATTAAAAAAAAACATGTAAGAGCAAAGCTGAAAGTACTGTTCAAGAACTCCCTGTCAGTTTCACATGAAGTGCCACTAACTTTCAGGTTTAGATGACAAAATAACAATTTGTCCTCCTTCAAAGTGACATTTGGGAAAAACAAGTGTCCCACCTAAACTGATGGACTTTTCAACTCAACATTAGCTGTTTTGTTAAACATTTTCTATTTTGATGGCTGTCTGATAACTGAATTGTATTCTTGGGATGCTAAACGCCCCCTCCCTGGGCTGACACCTTACCGTGGTGGAGGGGTTTGAGTGTCCCAATGATCCTAGGAGCTATGCTGTCAGGGGCTTCATGCCCCTAGTAGGGTCACCCAAGGCAGACAGGTCCTAGGTGAGGGACCAGACAAAGTGCAGCCCAAAAACCCCTATGATGAGTACAATTAATGGACTAAGTTTTCCCTCGCCCGGACGCGGGTCACCGGGGCCCCACTCTGGAGCCAGGCCCGGAGGTGGGGCACGCTGGCGAGCGCCTGGTGGCCGGGCTTTTACCCATGGAGCCCGGCCGGGCACAGCCCGAAGAGGAGACGTGGGTCCCCCTTCCCATGGGCTCACCACCTGTGGGAGGGGCCAAAGGGGTCGGGTGCAATGTGAGATGGGTGGTGGCCGAGGGCGGGGACCCTGGCGGTCTGATCCTCGGCTACAGAAGCTGGCCATTGGGACATGGAATGTCACCTCTCTGGTGGGGAAGGAGCCTGAGCTAGTGTGTGAGGTTGAGAGTTTCCGACTAGAAATAGTCGGACTCACCTCAACGCATGGCTCTGGCTCTGGAACCAGTTTCCTTGAGAGGGGTTGGACACTCTTCCACTCTGGAGTTGCCCCTGGTGAGAGGCGCCGAGCAGGAGTGGGCATACTGGTTGCCCCCCATCTTGGTGCCTGTACGTTGGGGTTCACCCCGGTGAACGAGAGGGTAGCCTCCCTTCGCCTACGTGTGGGGGGACGGGCTCTGACTGTTGTTTGTGCCTATGCACCAAACGGCAGCTCAGACTACCCACCCTTTTTGGAGTCCTTGGAGGGGGTATTGGAGAGTGCGCCTCCTGGGGACTCCCTTGTTCTACTGGGGGACTTCAACGCTCACGTGGGCAATGACAGTGAGACCTGGAGGGGTGTGGTTGGGAGGAACGGCCCCCCTGATCTGAACCAGAGTGGTGTTCTGTTATTGGACTTCTGTGCTCGTCATGGATTGTCCATAACGAACACCATGTTTAAGCATAAGGGTGTCCATATGTGCTCTTGGCACCAGGACACCCTAGGTCGCAGTTCGATGATCGACTTTGTTGTCGTCTCATCTGATCTGCGGCCGCATGTCTTGGACACTCGGGTGAAGAGAGGGGCGGAGCTGTCAACTGACCACTACCTGGTGGTGAGTTGGCTCCGATGGTGGGGGAGGATGCCGGTCAGACCTGGCAGACCCAAACGTATTGTGAGGGTCTGCTGGGAACGTCTGGCAGAGTCTCCCGTAAGACGGAGCTTTAACTCCCACCTCCGGGAGAGCTTTGAACACGTTCCGAGGGAGGCGGGGGACATGGAGTCCGAGTGGACCGTGTTCCGCGCCTCTATTGTCGAGGCAGCTTATCGGAGCTGTGGCCGCAAGGTTGTTGGTGCCTGTCGTGGTGGCAACCCTCGAACCCGGTGGTGGACACCGGCAGTGAGGGATGCTGTCAGGCTGAAGAAGGAGTCCTATTGGGCCTTTTTGGCTTGTGGGACCCCGGAAGCAGCTGATAGGTACCGGCAGTCCAAGCGGCATGCGGCTCGGGTGGTTGCTGAGGCAAAAACTCGGGCGTGGGAGGAGTTCGGAGAGGCCATGGAGAATGACTTCCGTACGGCTTCGAGGCGATTCTGGTCCACCATCCGGCGTCTCAGGGGGGGAAAGAGGTACGAGACCAACACCATTTATGGTGGAGGTGGCGTGCTGCTGACCTCAACTCGGGATGTTGTGAGTCGGTGGGCGGAATACTTCGAAGACCTCCTCAATCCTACTGGCACGTCTTCCACTGAGGAAGCAGAGCCTGGGGACTTTGGGTCGGGTTCTCCGATCTCTGGTGCTGAGGTCGCCGAGGTGGTTAAAAAGCTCCGCGGTGGCAAGGCTCCGGGGGTGGATGAGATTCGCCCGGAGTTCCTTAGGGCTCTGGATGTTGTGGGGTTGTGTTGGCTTACGCGACTCTGCAATATCGCGTGGACATCGGGGGCAGTTCCCTTGGATTGGCAGACTGGGGTGGTGGTTCCCCTATTCAAAAAGGGGGACCGTAGGGTGTGTTCCAACTATAGGGGGATCACACTCTGGTTGCACCCTTCGCTGAAGCCAGACGTGGTGGTGGTGGTGGTGATGGTGGTGGTGATGGTGGTGGTGGTGGAAGTAAGTTGAATTTTTTTTCTTTTGTGTTAATCTATAGCCCGTTTGTTTGTTTGTTTGTTTGTTTTAATAATCTAGAAAGACGCCCTCATTAACATTATGCCACCACTTCTTTAAAACCAGGGATGTGTCGAGGTTATTCATCTGGGAGATATTGCAGATCTGACTATGATTGCCGTCGCGGGTACTGCTGCCGTCATCGCTGCTACTACTGTAAGTCATGTTCCTATGAAATGTTACAAAATGTAGAAATAAACAACCAGGTTAAGTCAAGATACTGAATGTCCTACAGGTTTAGCTGAATAATGTGAACGTCCTCTGAAAGCTTCCCTGTG
>JBBPBX010001686.1:42500-50741 GCA_038048925.1 Garcialebias charrua | reverse complement strand
TATACATATATATACATACATACATACATAATATATAAACAATGTTAATAAACTTTAAACGCTCTTAAAAAAGCACAGAATGTCATGATTTCCCTCCCTGCTTCCGCTGCTCTCAGCCACCTGCAAGCGTTCTTGGCCACGCCCACTTTCCCACTCTGCACGAAGAACAGCTGATCAGCTGCAGCAGGAAGTTTATCCTGCAGTGTGGGCTGCACAAATGTGCAGCAGGTGGTAAATAATTTAAAGTAATTTATTTTATATAAAAATTCCATGCTGATCGTGAGGCTCATCGATCAATCAGCCAGTTGTGTGTCATGTCCAATCTTATTTTGAAAAACCGCGATAGAGCGAGTCCGTGATAAACGAACTGCAAAGTAGCGAGGAACTACTGCATTACATATTTACATCTTTAAACAATTATTTTTAGAGTCCTTACTGTCTGGTTGTTATGGTGGCCTGGCGTCTTCTTTTAATCAGTCCGTTTTTCAAAAAATTGCCCATCTTGTCTCAGTTTATACGACTTTTTCCATCACAAATATCTCCTATACAATACTCAAGCACTGCTCCATGGTTGGTTGATCTTCTTTACACCATACTCGTGTGATAGCTTTTTACTTACTGATAGCAATCTTTTAACAAGGTATCCATCCTCTTTTTGTTTTATGCCTCACTACAACACTTTGAGATTGGAGTTAAGATTGCAGCAATCCACTTGGCCTCGCTCGCACTAGGTGTTGGCTCGTCGACCTGGATTAAACAGTATTTCTCCAAACTGAGGTCAATCAGTGGCCTACCAGTAACAGATATTAATTATACAGTTACAGTATACTGATTTGAGTTTTCTTTGGGACTTTGTCAAGTTTAAGAAAACTGGGTATCCAGTTGCTAATTTACAACACCAGCTTTTAATAAAATTTGGCCTTTTTTTTTCTATTTTAAAAAGTAACATAATGGCTTATCCTAAATAAACATTTGTTTACCAACAGGATAACTTGGACCCTTAAAAATACATAGAATTCTTGTTACAAAACTAAAGCTACATTGAGCTGGTTGTAGCTGCAGCTTCATTTTAATACAGCAGTAAAGAACAGACACGGAGGACAGATGGTTATTAAGAAAGCTGGAAAAATCATCCAAATGATCAGTCTGTTTTACACAAAACAGCCTTGAAATGGCTGAGATGTCCCTTTAAGAGACAGCTGTCAATCTAAAGAAAACAAAAAAACATTTTTCAATGAGAAGGCATACCTTGTTCCTTTAATAAACCTCTTCTATTCATTTCCCCATTATTCAAAACTAGTTCGTCTAGCTGCAAGCTTTTCACTGAATTTCCCTCGTAACACACGCACACACACACACACACACACACACTGTACCGTGTTCAGGTGTGAACTAGAATGAAATGTCAGTGACTCACCCAGTGTGCATTAAAACCTTTTTTTTCCCAGGTGACACCTACATTCAGAGCTTAAGCTGTGTGGATCCTCTCCTCCCAGTCACCTGGCTTGATCTGCTCCGATTTATCGTTCCACACAACAACCCTCACAAACAGCTTCCAGGATTAATATAGATGTTTAATCTGTCTCCACTGAGGCAAACATACACATCTGATACAGCTGCAGAGGGATTATGCATGTCAACTTTATGCTCTAACCTTTAATTCAAACAAGAGAAACAGCATTTGATCCCAAAGTACAGTGAGAGATCTGAACGACTGCTGAAAACTACTGAGGATCAAACTGAATTATTGAAGCTATAAAGCAAAACACTGGCTAAAAGGCTAAAATAAACAACATGCTAGCTAAAAGCTAAAAGTAGCCGAACAGCAGCCAAAAGCTAAAGGTAGAAGAATGGTGAGACAATAGTGACAGCTGACTCAGCATTCACAGAATAACCTGCTTGCGCTCTTAGTTTCTGGCGTACGCACCTTTTGTAGTCATAAATATTGTTCATATTTGTATTAACAAGTGTTCAGCTGGTATCATTTTCCTCTTTCTGCTTGTTTCACTACTTTGTTCCTATTTGTTTCCTGGATCTTGCCAAATTTGAAAAAATAAAACACTAACATTTTGTTTATTTTTACCTCTTTGTTAAAAAAAGAAAGCAGTGGACCTATCCATAAATATCAACATTTTGGTTGTACGGTAATCCCTCACTACTTCATGGTTTGTTTTTCACAGACTCGCTCCATCGTGGTTTTTCAAAGTTATACTGGACATGACACACAACTGGCTGATTGATGGATGAGATGGACAATCATCAGCATGGAATTTTTATTCAAAATAAATTATTTTAAATTATTTAGCACCTGCTGCACCTTGGTGCAGCCCATAGCTGCAGGATAAGCTTCCTCCTGCAGCTGAACAGCTGATCTCCGTGCAGAGCGGAGAAGTGGGCAACGCCGAGAGCAGAAATCATGACATTCTCTGGTATTTTAGAGCATTTAGTGTTTAGAAACATTGTTTAGAATATTGCAAGAGTGTGGGAAGAGTTTAAAACGCCTTATATATACAAAGTATATTAGGGAAGCACAATATTATCGGCATGGTATTAGCCAATTAAAGTTAAATATTGGACATTGGTCATTCCATCAAAATAACTCTCAGATATAAAAGATGCTGTTTTTGATGGATGCCTGCAGCAGCAGAGAGGTAGAAGTCAAAATATCGGCGGTGTGGAAGGTTTTTTTTTCCGTTGAGGAGATCCGATTCTGTTGGACTACAATGAACCTTGCTACATCATCCCCAGTCAGAGATATTTATCTGACGTAGCCTTACCCGAGTTACAAGCTGTCATTTCTGATGTCATTGAGAAGCTAATAGCCGATAGCACTTGAATGAGTTTTTACCACAGACATTTGGATGCCAAGTGTTAGCCCCGTTAGCATGATTAGTCTTACAGCAAAATGGATAGACAAAAACTTTGACTTTAAAAAGTCTGTCCTTCATGCACAGGAGTGCAGAGGATCCCACACTGCAGCTAGAAACCTGGAACAAGCCTCCACAAGTGAGACAGCATCGCAGGTGACTAATGCTAATAAATAATTAACACTTTTCATTCAATATAAGTTAAAGTGTTATACATATCATATGACTGTTACTGAATATATGTCACCATTGTGTCATTGTGAAACAGCTCTTACAGCTGTTTCACAATTTTTGTAGCTAATAATCCTAAATAAGAGGGCTATGTTCTGACAAAGGAAAGTATATTAAAGATATCTGTAATCAGCCAAATTAGTTTAAATATATCGGCATTTCGGATATTGGCCAAAAATCTAATAGTGCAATGCTTCAGAGTAGGGATCCCCCATGATAAACGGGGACTACTGTATTTAGAAATGGCTGAGCCTCTTTTATTCATTCATTCAACCTTTATTTAAACAGATAAATCACATTGAGCCTCAAAGACTCATTTTTAGATGAGTCAAACTGATAAAATGCCATCACCCCCATCATCAAGAAACCAGGTCTTGACTTTACCAACTTCAGTAATCTTCGTCCGATCTCCAATCTGCCCTTCATCTCCAAGATCCTTGAAAAAACTGTTGCTAGTCAACTCCACTCTCACCTGTCCAACAACAACATTTATGAAGAGTTTCAATCTGGATTTCGCCCCCACCATAGCACCAAAACAGCTCTAGTAAAAATTACTAACGACCTCCTTCTTGCTGCTGACTCTGGTCTTCTGTCCATCCTCATTCTTCTGGATCTAAGCTCTGCCTTCGACACCATCTGTCATTCTATCCTCCTCAACAGACTAACCTCCATTGGCATCTCAGGTACCCCGTTAGACTGGTTCAACTCCTATCTCTCTGACCGCACTCAATTCATTCAGCTTAAATCCTTCCGTTCCCAGTCTTCCCCTGTCTCCACGGGTGTCCCCCAAGGCTCTGTCCTCGGACCCCTCCTCTTCATCATTTACCTCCTTCCTCTAGGTCACATCTTCCGCAAATACGGCGTCCATTTCCACTGTTATGCTGATGACACACAGCTCTACTTGTCATCAAAACCTAACTCCACCCACCCTCCATCCTCACCGACTGTCTCAATGAGCTAAATCACTGGTTTTCTAACAATTTCCTTCAACTAAACAGTAACAAAACAGAAATCATTCTTGTTGGTACCAAAAACTATTTCAAAATCAGAACATCTTCTCGTCCCCCTTAACAACTCTCTGCTATCCCCCTCCCCTCAGGTCAAGAGCCTCGGTGTCATCCTCGACACCACTCTCTCCTTCACTTCACACATCAACAATATTACTCGGTCTGCCTATTTCCACCTCCGTAATATTAACCGTCTCCGTCCTTCTCTCACACCCCGCTCCACAGCCATCCTGGTGCACAGCCTTGTGACTTCCCGTATCGATTACTGCAACTCCCTTCTCTACGGCCTCCCCAACAAATCTCTCCACAAGTTACAGATGGTCCAGAACTCAGCTGCCCGTGTCATCACTCAAACCTCCTACTATAACCACATCACTCCTGTCCTGCAGCAGCTCCACTGGCTCCCGGTTAAATCACGCATCATCTTCAAAATTCTACTTCTCACGTTCAAATCTATCCACAACCTTGCCCCTCCTTATCTATCTGACCTCCTACAAATCTCCATCCCATCACGCTCTCTCAGATCCTCCTCTTCGCTACATCTCCATGTACCCTCTGCCCGCCTCTCCACCATGGGGAGCAGGGCCTTCACCTGCTCTGCCCCTCACCTCTGGAACGCTCTACCGCCAGACCTTCGAAACACCACCTCCCTTTCTCTGTTCAAGACTGCTCTGAAAACACATCTCTTTAGACTAGCTTATCGTTAATTTGACTAAATGTACAGTATTTTAAATTCTTTTGTATTTTATGTTCTTTATGTATTTTATATTTCAATTTGTTACTGCTGATGCTTGAACTGTGTTTGTTTGTTAAGTGTCCTTGGGTGTCCTGAAAGGCGCTTTTAAATAAAATGATGATTATTATTATTATTATTAAAATGTACAGACGTGATGCAATAACTCCAGATGTGATGTTTAAATTGGCTTGCTGATGTGGTTGCATGACAAATATCGTGTTAGCCCTGACACCCGGTTCTGTGCACTGTCAGAGCTTTCTTGCAGGGGTATGTGCCAAGTGTTGTGTGATGGTCAGAACTATGTAGGTGGGTTCATGCAACAACAACAACAAAAAACAGTGGCTGCTGTAAATTAATCTCATTTCTGGCCGAGGCAATAAAAAAAATTACAACAAACTTTTGGAAAAAGACAAATAAAACCTATATAAAGATAGTCAAAGTGCTTGTGAAAGAAGATAGCACAATTTTTGTGCACGAATGAGACAGTGCAGAGACGATGGCGGCTTCCCGTGGTGTTGATGTGCATGTTAAACTCAGAGTCTGTGCTGTGACTGACTCTCAGCTACAAACACACACACATTTTAGCATAACGTCTGTAAATCTTACTTTATGATAATTGTTGTGTTTGGTTTATATTTATTTATATTTGTTCATAACTGGCTGTAACTACCATACCCATCACTGCACCCTGTATTCACTGGTTAACTGGCCATCATTAACTTCACACAGACTCTCACTGGAACATTTTCATCTTTACACCACTCCTTGGTCTTCATAGATCTCTTCCTACATGTCACTGTGTGAGTGCAGCTACAGCGTGTGCTCTCAGGACATGATTACCTGCAGTGTTCCCTCAGTGCAGACCAGATTTGGCAAAAGGGGCTTCTCATACTCTGTTCCTTTCCAGGAATATCTTGCAAAAACATCTGAATCTATCAACTTTGACCTCTCCAAGGGATTTTAAACTGTTAAGTTCATGGCAAAAACCAACGCAGACATGTTCCTGTTTTTAGTGTTTTACACCGCTTTATAATGTAGCATGGTTTTTGTTTTGTTTTATATCTCTTGTTTTATTTACTTTTCATTTTATATGCTTTTATATGAATGTTTTTTGTTTGTACCTCTGCTGTGTTCTTTGTTTAAAACAGGCCTCTCTTGTAAATGATCCCTCATGAGACTTGCCTGTGTAAATAAAGTTTTTCTTTTGGTAAGGTCAGCTGTCTATGGCAGCAATCCTGAATTAGGTTGGCTCCCAAAGTTTGTTCTTTCTGCAAGTTTCATTAAAACCCGACAAGCTGTTCATGACATATTCTGCTAACAGACAAGTTAGAAGATGAAAACAAGAAACAAATTGGATGCAACTCAAACAAAAACAGTAATACTGTATAGTAAATGAAAAAATACGATCTATGACAGGGAATTTAGAAACGCCAAATGGAGACACAAACTAAAATTAAGGTGCACGCAAAACCCGTTTAAATGTGATGCAAAAAATATTAATAAATGCAAAACAAAAAGCTACAATGACCAAGAATAGACAGTAATTCTACACAAAGGGAAGCAAAACTACAATGGAAACTGGGCTGGAGTTCAAATAAACACTAATAAAATATAAATGAGAACAAAGTGAAGTTGTACTTTAATTATTTTTGTAGTTTTGAGTCGTTTGTGCTCCATTATCTGTCCATTGACTACTACTACTAATAATAATCATTTTATTTAAAAGTGCCTTTCAGGACACCCAAGGACACTTAACAAACCAATACAGTTCAAACATTATCAGTGACAAATTGAAATATAAAATACATAAAGATTATAAAATGCAAAATAATAAAAATACATTTAAGCTAGTCTAAAGAGATGTGTTTTCAGGGCTGTAACTTAACGAATACAAACAGCTGGGTCATTAGATCGAAAAGCAAGGCACGAATTTCGAGCGTAGAAGAAGACATGTCATATTTTGAAAGAAAAAGATAAAACGTTACAAAGTAGCTAAAAACCTCAAATACAAAGTTTTTAAACGTTTAAAAACTGTTTTGTCCTGATGAGCAGGTGTCGCTTTCCTAAAATTCAAAGGGTTCGTGTGAAGCATAACTTTTTTATTTTTATTTTAATAAATGTGATGTTTTACCTCATCGTTTAATGATGTTTTCTACGACCTCTGTCATTTTGGCTGTCGAGCCTCGTCTTTCGTCGCTCTTCCTCCCTCATCCTCCTCCCGTCGTTACCACGAAGCTCCGAGCGGAAAAAGTTCACTATCGGTCAAGAAAAAAATAAAATAAAAACAACGACAACGAGAAAAACTCGTGAAAAACTCCGTTTTCCGCTCAGATACAACCGTTTGAAAAGTTATCGTGTGGCTGAGAGACGCTGCATGAGTTCAGAGCGCGAGGAAGGTGTGTGTGCTGAATGCTGACAGAAGAGGTGTGCGCATGCGCGGGGGAGCATCAAGCGCTCTCCGGTCCGAATGTAAACAGGATGAAGGTAAACAGAAGAGAGGCAGGGTCAAAGGTCACGCTGCCTCCATGTCAGACAGGTGGATGCTGAGAGAAAAGACTGCTGCTCTTTAAATTTTTAAAACTAGAACACAAAATAAACACTTGAAATATATATATTTAATTTAACCTATATTGTACACAACATTTATACCATCACAAATACTTCACATGGAAAAAAAAGCCAATTCATTTAAATGCCTAACTGTGAATAGCTACATTTAGCAAAACATTCAACCACTCAACTATTAACAAGTTATTAAGGTATAAGTAGTTCAATATATATTCAAGAACTAACAAAGTAACAAACTAACAAATTAAATACCTCGAATTGAAGGTGAATAATGTTTTTGTTTGTGACATAGATTTCAGCTAAATCTATGTCAAACATTTGCTCCCTTTGGCTTTTTTCAGTTATTTTTTAAGCTTTTATTATTTTAGCTACTTCTACGTTGTTAATTTTAGCTTTTTTCTGCTAATTGCAGTTTTAGTTTGGATTATTCCAGATTTTTTGCATCATAGTCAGCCTCTCGGTCTATCGCAGCTTATTCTACTAAGGTTTTGTTACATTTCTGCTTTATTCCACCTTTTTGTTAATCCATTTCTGCAGTTTTTCCTTCAGCCTTTTGCTTTTATTTTCCTGCTTTCAGCAAATGTCAGCTGTTCAAATTCAGTTCACGTTAACAGTTTAGTGATGAAACTTTTTCAGTCTAGTTTCAACTTTAGCAGCTTTCAGCAAAAAAAAAAAAAAAAAATCAATAAGCAAAAAAGCATTCATACAACATGTATGTAGGAAATACAATTTCTCTAGTTTGACATGATTTAAGGAAGTCCTATCAACATCTCTGTGATGCACACTGGATACAATACTGTACTCTGCTCAATTTTGGAATCAAGACTCAGAT
>JBBPBX010001686.1:0-37500 GCA_038048925.1 Garcialebias charrua | reverse complement strand
TCTGGGCCTGAAGGCAGCTTAACATGCATGTCTTTGGTCTGTCCTCTGGTGATGTCCTGTCTATTCCTTGTGCACCCCTGGATAGTTTATGTGAGTTTTTGCTGCCATGTCAGTCTTTTTTTTTGTTATTTACTGTAAATAGATCCTTTATTTTATATATCTCCTGAGTCCTGGATTGCCTGCCTGCACCATTGAGTTTATCTGCACAAGAGTCCTCCTGATTTTGACAGGAAGAAACACTGGAACCAATTAACTTTAGCATTGTTTTATAAATATTTTAATGGTAGGTGTAATGTTACGAGGACAGGTTTTAAAAAATCTAAATCTGCACACTTTTTCCACATATCAATGATAATGTGTACTTAAAAAATTTCAAAACAAGTTCCGTGAACGCCAACTAACACGTTCACCTGTTTACTTATGAACAGCTGAAAATAGGTTCACACTGGTGACACGTCAGTGGAGGAGCTGTTTGGGATCAAAGGGTCCAACAGTTATGACGTACTGTACTGGGACGTCATTACGCTCAGATTTGTTGAGTAAAGAATACAGATCAAAGTGCTTCATTTACTTTGAAGTGGACTCACATTTCAGATTTAATATCTATATACAGTATCTGGAAAATTACCAGAGAAATTATTTTCAAACTGATATGAAACTTGGTGTACTGCATAATTTTTATGTTTCATGTCATACTTTGCAATAAGAACCTTTAGACAATCAATTAGGCTGATTGCATTAAATAGTTTTTAAAGTAAATTAAACAGTAAACAGTTTAGATATGATTTGTATCAGAAGGTTTTCTTGAAAATAAAAGAAAACCAACAACAAATTGAGAACGATGCTTGTTTTCTTTTGTTTGTTTTTTTTGTTTCCAGAATGCTTTCTGGTTTTCTTTGCTCGATTTCATTTTCATGTGACTGTTTGTTCATGTTGTGTCTTGTTTGGTTTTCCTTCTGTGAAGTATTTAAAAAATGACAGCACAAAGCATATTGTCCTTATACAGGAAGGTCACTTTTTGACTTTGCACAAGAAGACTTAAGTCTTTCTGAGAATAAATGCACAATAAACTGGTTGGGTGAGATGTCAAACAATAGAAAACATGGACGGCACGTCTATTTTAGGAACTTGTGAGCCAGGCAGAGAGGAGTTTTAAACAGGTTTGGTGCATAAGAGAAAGAATGAATGAAGGCTGTTGAAGAATGTTTATACTCAGTATTTTCTGTTATGCTGCCTTACTGCCTGGAATCCTAATTTACACAACAAAACTTTGAAGATGCAGCATGTTTTTTTATAGTGAGAAAAAGAAAAAAAGGAGGGCAAACTGTATAGGTTTTCATCACATCCTCCCCTTCCTTCTCGTCACAGATGGACTACGTGTTCGTAGCAGATCCCTGCAGCTCGGTGCATCTAACATCTAACATCATATCCGGAAGATGTCTGTAAATTTCAGCTAAATCTCAGGCTTTGGTTATCCTGTGCAAATGCGCCACATAAAAAGCGGATGTTTGGGAGTAATTTATTTATTACATGTGGTCCCTAGGTAAAACAATTAGGGCTATACTTACCGTAAACACCGGTGTATAATACGCTCCGGTGTATAATACGCTTTGGCCAATATTTGGAAATAAATCAGAAAAATCAGTAGATAATACGCTTCGGTGTATAATACGCGCTGCCGTGACAGTCTTTTTTATGGCCACTAGATGGCGCCAGAATACGCCTCCAGGTACAGTCTGCAGGTAAACAGACTACAGGGTGCATTAGCGCCCATAGCGGCCGAAACTGGTACTGCACCATTTTTAGGCCAAAATGAAAAACAGCGAATCAGAGCCAAAAATTGGTCTAAAAATATGTGAAAAAATCTGTAGATAATACGCTTCGGTGTATAATACGCAGGACATTCAAATGAGCAATAAAAGTGCGTATTATACACCGGTGTTTACGGTACTTGTCCTCTACCCTAATTCCACTAGGTGTCCCTCATTGTGAATCACAGGTGTTTCTATTTATTCTGTGTCTTGTCCTTCCTTCATTGTCCATGAATTTTCCTTCTTGGTGTCATGTTCTGTTCCTGTTCCTCGGCACATCAGCTCTTTTTGTTGTGTAAAATAAAAATCTTTTTGTGTGTGTGTGTGTGTTTGTGTGTGTGTAATCCATGAGCTCCCGAGTTCTGTCTTCACCCTGGGTTCAACCTCTTGCTCAGACTTTGACATTTATAGGTCAGAATATTGTCAGCCACCATTTTCTTTAATTTCCACATCCATCCATCCATCCATCCATCCATCTTCTTCCGCTTATCCGGGGTCGGGTCGCGGGGGTAGCAGCCTAAGTAGGGAGGCCCAGACTTCCCTCTCCCCAGCCACTTGGAGCAGCTCCTCTGGGGGAATCCCAAGGCGTTCCCAGGCCAGCCGAGAAACATAGTCCCTCCAGCGTGTCCTGGGTCTTCCTCTGGGTCTCCTCCCGGTGGGACATGCCCGGAACACCTCACCAGGGAGGCGTCCAGGAGGCATCCTAACCAGATGCCCGAGCCACCTCAACTGGCTCCTCTCGATGTGGAGAAGCAGCGGCTCTACTCCGAGTCCCTCCCGGATGACTGAGCTTCTCACCCTATCTCTAAGGGAGAGTCCAGCCACCCTGCGGAGAAAACTCATTTCAGCCGCTTGTATCCGAGATCTTGTTCTTTCGGTCATAACCCAAAGCTCATGACCATAGATGAGGGTGGGAACGTAGATCGATCGGTAAATTGAGAGCTTTGCCTTTTGACTCAGCTCTCTCTTCACCACGACAGACCGGTACAGCGCCCGCTTCACTGCGGACGCTGCACCTATCCGCCTATCGATCTCACGCTCCAGTTTTCCCTCATTCGTGAACAAGACCCCGAGATACTTAAACTCCTCCACTTGGGGCAGGACCTCCTCCCCGACCCGGAGAGGGCATGCTACCCTTTTCCGGCTCAAGACCATGGCCTCGGATTTGGAGGAACTGATCCTCATCCCGGCCGCATCACACTCGGCTGCAAACCGCTCCAGTGAAAGCTGTAGATCACGAACTGATGAAGCCAATAGGACCACATCATCTGCAAAAAACAGAGAAGCGATTCTAAGGCCACCAAAACGGATCCTCTCAACACCTTGGCTGCGCCTAGAAATTCTGTCCATAAAAGTTATGAACAGAATCGGTGACAAAGGGCAACCTTGGCGGAGTCCAACTCTCACCGGAAACGAGCCTGACTTACTGCCGGCAATGCGGACCAAGCTCTGACACCGGTCGTACAGGGACCTAACAGCCCATATCAAAGGGCCTGGTACCCCATACTCCCGGAGTACCCCCCACAGAACCCCCCGAGGGACGCGGTAGGAGCGTGAGAAGTTATAAACTCTGTTTTTATTGGCTGATTAACCGCGGGGCACTTTGGTTTTTATAAATGCTTTTATTACCACCGGGAGACGCCAGAGGAGTATAGTTTTTTTCAGAGATTACCAGTCAAACATCAATCTATCATAAAATAGTGGCAGAGTGAAGAAATATGTTTAAAAAATAAGTTACGTACTGATCCTTTAAGGAACTCCGGGAAAATCTCATCCACCCCTGGAGCCCTGCCACCGCGGAGCTTTTTAACCACCTCGGTGACCTCAGCACCAGAGATTGGAGAGCCCGACCCAAAGTACCCAGGCTCCGCTTCCTCAGTGGAAGACGTGCCAGTAGGATTGAGGAGGTCTTCGAAGTATTCTGCCCACCGACTCACAACATCCCGAGTTGAGGTCAGCAGCACGCCACCCCCACTATAAATGGTGTTGGTCGCGTACCGCTTTCCCCCCCTGAGACGCCGGATGGTGGACCAGAATCGCCTCGAAGCCGTACGGAAGTCATTCTCCATGGCCTCTCCGAACTCCTCCCACGCCCGAGTTTTTGCCTCAGCAACCACCCAGTACTGCCGGTACCTATCAGCTGCTTCCAGGGTCCCACAGGCCAAAAAGGCCCAATAGGACTCCTTCTTCAGCCTGACAGCATCCCTCACCGCCGGTGTCCACGATGCCCGCCACGACAGGCACCAACAACCTTGCAGCCACAACTCCGATAAGCCACCTCAACAATAGAGGTGAGGAAGTTCAAGTATCTTTATTATCCCCGAGGGGCAATTAGCTTCACAGTCAATAGGTGTGTACATATTCACACATATGCACACACACACACACATACACATATATACACAAGACATTAAAGTAACAGTGTTAAAATTAGTGTGCATTGAGAAACCTGATTGATACAGGGATAAATGAGTTTTTCAATCTGTTTGTTCTACATCTGGGTTGCAGAAACCTGCGTCCAGATGGAAGCAGCCTGAACTCGTCATGGAGTGGGTGAACAGGACAGGCCTGGGGAAGGTCTCGTCAGCGAGTGCCTGGGTCTCTACCCATGCAGCCCAGTTGGGCGCCGCCCGAACGAGTATGGGTTTGCTTTCCTGTGGGCCCACCACCTGCAGGAGGAGTCATACAAGTTGGGTGCATGATGCCATGGGCAGTGGCTGGAGGCGGGGACCTTGGCACTCTGACCCTGGCTTACCAAAGCAGCTCTTGGGCCATGGAGGGTGGAATGTGACAAAATTAAATAAATACATTATGAATTTAATTCGTATTTAATTTAATTCATACATTAAATTATTATGCATTTATTTATTTAATTTTGTCACATTCCATCCTTCATATCTTTATATATCTCTATATAAAGGTTGAACTCTCATTAGAACATTGAAACAAGAAACCTCTGAACATTTTGGATAAAAAAAAAAAATAAAGTCTAATCTCTAGTGGAATTAACAACGAACAGCAGATACTGTTTACAGTATATCTTTTCTAAACTATACTTAAAGGGATATTTCAGACCTTTTGAAGTTGGGGTTTGTGGAAATGTTATGAGCAATTAATATGTAACCTGTTGTAGATAGCTTTTTAAACATTAGTTAAAAAAGTTTAAATCTTACTATATTGGCATTCTTTGTTAAAATTTTGCTATAAAGTGTTTGAATTGAACTCTGTTCATTAGCAAAATACAAACAACAGGACAAATTTTAATGAAACTTTCAGGAAATGATTACTGGATGGACATAAATAAATTGTTAACATAGTCAATACAACTCAAGGTGGCCATACAGCCAACCGACTTTATAAAACGCAAAACTGACTAATATAGTCAGTTTGACAGATAATTAGCAAACGGCTGCTGTGGTTGTAGCTGAGAGTCATTCACAATACATATTAAGTATACATACTCAAAGTATACATACTCATACTCCCAAGTGCTACTCACTGGGTAAGAAACTGGCTTGAAACTTTAGCAGTAATGGTTATACTCAACGCTGTTAGCAAAATAATTTTTCCATTCAACCTTTATTTAAACAGGTTAGTCCCATTGAGCCACGGGGACTCATTTACAAGAGAGACCTGGATTTTAACAGTGATGACAACAGTAGACAACAATAGGCTTTCACAAATGATGCATACAAAAAAAAAATTGTTAGCAAAATATCATTAGAACCACTTAAATTTGGTGGGGGAGTAGCTAATCATCCCACAACATTTTAAGACTTTGGCATAGAACAGGTTCTTTAAAAAAAAAGTTAATTTGAATTAACTAAGGAGAAATCCATTTCAGTATCGTGGTTATATTATAAACAGTGTTGTGGAAGTTCACACTTCACAAGAACTGAAATCCAGTTTAGCTCACACAGATTAAAATAAACTATTTTATGTACGGTTCACCATTTATAATTTTTATTTTAAAGTTTATGGTCCCAAAATAACTAGTTTAACATTTAAGTAATGCTTGTTTATGAGCTAAAAAGTTAATATTTAAGAGAATTATTTGCTATTTAATATATTAAGGTGTTCATTCGTACTCATCTGCTCACACAGACTCATGTTAGTGCTGGTATTGTTCAGCGTAGTTTTTGTACTACTAGTGCAAGGGTCTGCAACCTGAGGCTCTGGAGCCACATGTGGCTCTTTGGTCCCTCTGCAGCAGCTCTGTCAAGCTTTGACCAAAACTAACATAAAACTGAATTTTATAGGATGTTGTACCCATAAAAAATACAGTTTTCCCATCAACTCCTTTGCAAATATGTGGATACTAGTACTAATACACAAAGTAAATTATACTCACTTTAACTTTATTCTTCAAAGTAGGATACACAATTACCATATTTTTTGGTGCACCAGATTATAAGGCGCATTATCAAAACAAAACGGTCAGATAAGTCAAACTTTATCCAACTCATTCATAATAGCCACATACAATCGGTTTGAGGTCAGTAAGCACAACCAGAATTAATACAGAAGACTCACTGGATTATAAAGCTCACTGTCAATTTTTGAGAAAATTAAAGGATTTCAAATGCGCCTTATAGTCCAAAAAATAAGGTACTCCACAATTTTATAAAAAGCACATTTGTCTGCACAGTTCACTGTTTTATTTTTTTTATTATTGGCAAAATACAAGACAATACAAGACGTTGGACAGATGAATGGAAGATGGATGGAATCCAATATTTTCTTTTGTCTCAAAATGTAAAAAATATTAATAAATGTTAACAATCAGATGTTTTTAGTTTTATAATTTCACACCTACTGGCCAGAAAAGCCCCTCTAGCAAACTTTAAATGGCCCATGGGCCACCAGTTGATAATGACAGTTGTAGCAGGTATTGCGGCTCTTGACACGTTTAATTTAGTGAACGAAAGGGCAGAAATGGCTCTTTTGAACATAAAGGTTGCAGACCCCTGGTCTAGTGTTTAGTGTATTTTAGTTCATATCTTAGATCCCATTTGTTTTTCTTTACAATTTATAATTTTGTTGGATGTAACTGGGACCCTGTACAGTTTTGTTCCACCATATGTCAAAAAAGAAACCTTGACCTTGATTGTACTATGTACTATGGGGTGGCACAGTGGTCCAGTTAGTAGAGAGCTGTTGCCTCTCAGTGAGAAAGTCGCTTAATCAAATCTCGGCCTGAGACCTTTCTGGGTGGTTTGCATGCTCCCTCCATGCATGCGTGGTTTTCTCTTCCCACAGACCAAAAACATGCATGTTAGGCTGATTGGTAAATTGTCCCTAGGTGTGAGAGAGTGAATGGTTGGTTGCCTTGTTTGTCTGTGTCTCTGTGATGGACTGGAGACCTGTCCAGGGTGTCCCTTGTCTCTCACACAGTGATAGCTGGACATGGGCACCAGTGACACTGCGACCCAAAAAGGAAAAAGCAGGTAAAGATAATACCATACCATACCATACCATTTTATTTATAAAGCACTTTAAACAGGAACAAGTCCACCAAAGTGCTGGACAAACAAACACGCAACAGGCAACACATACAATGAAGTACAACACGAAAAACATAAAAACATTGCAGATCATAAATCAAACGATCCAGTACACATCAGCTGGCATTGAAAGCGATGGAGTAGTAGTGAGTTTTTAACCGGGATTTGAAAACCGAGAGGGAGGGGGCCTGTTTGATGAGCAGCGGTAACTCGTTCCAGAGTCTTGGGCCTGCTACAGAGAACGCTCTGTCACCCCTGCGCTTAAGGCGAGTTTCTGGAACTATTAAGAGTACCTGATCCTCTGACCTCAAAGCACGAGGAGGGACATATGGGTGTATCAGATCCGAGAGATAGGCGGGGGCGAGACTGTTCAGCGATTTGTAGACATACATGAGAATTTTGAATTGGATTCGAAGATGAACCGGTAGCCAGTGAAGGGAGGCCAAGACTGGTGTAATGTGCTCTCTTTTGCTTTCATAATGGATGGATTATACTGTGTTGCTCTTAATCTTGTACTATTTTCTAATACAACTTACAGCAGCTCACATCTTTTCCATTTTTTTTCTTGAAAGACAATACTGTATTGGTCTCAAATTGAGACTAAAAAGCAGACTGACTGTTTTTAATCATTGGCACTGTCAAAGCACAGCAGGGTGTTTGTAAATCCAACACTGCTTCTAGAACAAGTTTTTACTTTTGTGTTTTCTGCTGCCCCTAAAGTTTCAACTGTGCACTTTCTGCAGCTTATACATTGCAAAGTCAAATGAGATCAAGGTGCAGAAACATAATTCTTCAGATAAATCTGAACTGTGAATCCTACATTTATAAATAAAAAATAAATTTGTTGATTGTAGTGCACAATTCCACTGAGAAAACTGACAAAGAATGAAACAGCACAGGTTTTATTTTCACAAGATGTTTTAATACAATAATACACATAAAGTATAAACAATACAACCGTAATCAGGTTATTTCAATACTTGAAAAATAAATCTATTTTTTATTTGGTGACACAGATTAAAAAAAAAAAAAAAAAGTTAAAATAATCCCATTTTTATGTGTTGGCCTAGTTTCATCATCCTGCACCATTTATGATTTTTGACCCAACAACATCATACCTGGTAACTACAGTATATCCAAAAAATATTAAATGAAGGTACAGAATAAAAACAGAATAATGGAGGTCTTGGTTCAGTGTTTTTTGGAGCCCCACACAATTCAAGGCCACACAATTCAAGGCTAAATTTTACCAATTTGTCTTTAAGTGAATGCTGTTGAACGGAACTTAAAAAAATTATTTTCTATATTACTAGCATAATTACTTTGGCAAAAATAATGTCCAAAACAAACAAGTATTAAAAAAATGTTGAAAATTCTTTAGCAGAAAGCTCAATAAAAGTACCCAGTTTGTCCTCAAGGCTGAATTTTACTGTTTGAAGGGCACTGATTATGTTTTTATTCTTATGTTAATAATCCTTTGTCCACCGTTTTCACAGGCGAGTTTGATTTGTTAGCATGCTAACATTTAGCACTCTCTCTAATCGAAACACAACTTGTTCTCTTGGCGTCCTCTGAAAATTAAAGTGTTAGTGATGTTTTGATGTACAGAAGATCCTCAGTGAGTTGTTACGACGGCGTATTAGAGCCACGCTAAGAAAAAAATGTACATTATGAGGAAAAAAAAGTCATAAAATTACGAGTACAATGTCATAGTATTACGAGAATAGTCGTACAAAATAAGTTTTAAAAAAATTCCGAGAATAGTCGTATGAGAAAAAAAGGTCATAAAATTATGAGGAAAAGTAATAAAATTATGAGTAGTTGTAGTATTACAAGAATAGTCCTATGACAAAAGTTTAAAAAAATTATGAGAATAAAGTCATAGTATTACGAGAATTAGGTTGTATAAGAAAAAAGTCATAAAATTATGAGAAAAGTCATAACATTGCGAGAATAAAGTCGTATGAGGAAAAAGTAATTTTTTTTACAAGAATAAAGTCGTAATTATATCAGAATAAAGTCATAGTATTACGAGAATAGTCATATTACGAGAATAAAGTCATAGTATTACGAGAATAAAGTTGTACGAGAAAAAAGTAAAAAAAATTGCAAGAATAAAGTTGTAATGTTACAAGAATAAATTCATAATAATATCAGAATAAGTCATAGTAATTACGAGAATAAAGCAATAGTATTACGAGAATAAAGTCGTACGAAAAAGTCATAAAATTATGAGAAAAAGTAATATTACGAGAATAAAGTCGTAGTATTACGAGAATAAAGTTGTAATATTAAGAATCAAGAAGAATCAAGAAGGTTTATTAACATTGCATCAATTTTCACCAATTGCAACGTAAATATGTAGTTGCAGCATCCAGGAGAGAGAAATGAGTGCAAAAAGCTGCAGCAAAACAAAGCACATGACATGTTTTATCAACACACGATATGTTTTATCAACACACGATATGTTTATTCAACACATGATATGCTCTTAGCGCGGCCAGGCCCAATCTGTCCCCAGATGAAGGTCAAAAGCAGGAAAAACAGGCAGAAACACTGGGATTCACAGCATTGATATTAAAAAAAGATGAATCACATTTTGTCTTCAAGACACCGCGTGATCCAGTAAAAACCATATCAAAGAGCACATTTAGTTACAATAACAAAGGAGAGACGGCAGGCAAGGAGATTGAGTCTATGATTAATTTCAGACAAACACAGAGTTCAGCAGATGTGCAGCTGGGTGTTATCTGAAGCTTCACAGAAATCTCTGGGGAGGGGGAGGGGGGGGGCTCTTCAGCTCCTCACTCTAGGAGAATGGATTCCCACAGCCTGCTTTTCAAGGACATGTGCAGAAGCCAGATAATGTTCTTGTTTGTTATCCAATAGACCACAGTGTTCTTTTCCACTGCCGCCTCCAAGTCTGTGGTGCTGTTTCACGGCCGAAAGAAATCCAAATATGTGGTTCTGCTCTGCCCCGCTTCATGAACTTCCACCTGTCCCTTGATTGATCCGGGGTGGCTGCAAACAAGTCCCAAAACGGACAGCAGGTGCACGGTGGTCCACCACTGCACCAATCGTGCGATTGAGCTCATACAGCAGCTGGGATGAGGAGCTCACGGCCCGGTTCAGAGAATTTTGCTGATCAGGCAGTGCCGACAGCGCTCTGATAGCCGCCGAAGCCTCCCTCAGCTTCCGATAACAAACAACTCCGCTTACGCCAAAAAACAGAGCAGTTGCTACCAATAATCCAATAATCCACAAATCCTCCACGTCCTCCACACTCAGAACGGACAGACACATGGGCTGCCACTGACCCCACGAGTCCAGCACGTATCCAGCCGCGTGTGTGTCGGAGGGACAGACAGCTTCTCCTGGCACGGTCCGCTTCGTGGAAAAAATCTTATCCATTGAAGAAACAGCCCAATTGATTAATTCCATATTGGTTCGAGTGAGCGCTGAAGGGTCGCAGACGAGACGAAAAGCAAGCAGGGAGTAGGAAAAACTTAGGGAGGGAAGAGCAGAAAGATATGCGACCTGCCTTGCCGAGTGCCGGAAGAAGAAAACAAGAATAAGAATAAAGTTGTAATATTACAAGAATAAATTTGTAATAATATCAGAATAAAGTTGTATGAGTCATAGTATTACAAGAATAAAGTCATAATATTATGAGAATAATGTAATATTACAAGAATAAATTTGTAATAATATCAGAATAAAGTTGTATGAAATAGTCATAGTATTACAAGAATAAAGTCATAATATTATGAGAATAATGTTGTAATATTACAAGAATAAATTCATAATAATATCAGAATAAAGTTGTATGAAATAGTCATAGTATTACAAGAATAAAGTCATAATATTATGATAATAATGTTGTAATATTACAAGAATAAATTCATAATAATATCAGAATAAAGTTGTAGTACGCCACAGTGCGTTGAGCCCCCTGCTATTGTACTTCCGACGTTGGAAACACAGTGCTCGCTGAAGTTCAACTCCCACTGGATCCATAATCTTGACCGTCCTCATTGTCTGCTGAGAAACAACAGAACCTCTTTTGATGGCACGCAGATGTAACCACCTACAGCCTCGGAGTCGACCACTGCCAGAAAGCTCCTCTTCCACAAACGCAACATCTTCTAAATCCATGTGGTTCTTTCTTTGGAACAGACAGTCATTTGCACAATCGTTTCAAAGTCCTGATACTGATAATTATCTGATGCTGATGTACTAACAGATTAAGTATTTTCTTAGTTGTAAAATCAATACCAAAGTACAGTATAACTTACCAAGATGCTCAACATTCTTCATTTTTCTGCAGTTGCAAAACTGCTTTTTGTGTCGAAGTTCTGATAATATTACGACTTTATTCTGGTAATATTATGACTTTATTCTCATATGACTTTATTCTCATACGACTTTATTCTCATAAATTACGACTTTATTGTCATGATATTTCAATTTTAATTCTCGTACAACATTATTCTCGTAATACTATGACTTTATTCTAGTAATACTATTGACTTTTTTCTTGTAATGAAATTTTTGTTCTTAGCGTGGCCCTAACACTTCGTCATAAATTGCGCATGTCTGAACAATATTTGATCAAACAAGTGCTAAACCACTCCAGTCAGAACCAGTGTTAACAACAGAACCACTGACTTATTTCACAGCAGACATTTTGAATTGAAGGAGCCAAGGAAAGGGCATGTGTATATGAAGTGATAGTGGGTCATTTTTAAAGTTATGTTCTGTCTGATACTTATCAAGAGTTAGTACCTTAACAGGTGTGACATCATTCATAGAGCATAGTGTAAAATAACATGCAACAATGTAGAGGTTTAATATTACCGGTAGTTAATGTAGCTAATTGTTGCAGTTTTCTTGTCAGAGCATGTTACCATGTGAATCTATGCGTACGGAGCTTCGACCCACTGAAACAAACGTTGTTCTGTTGAGGAAACAACAACCAACGAAACAATATCACGGAAGATTGTAACTTTAATTTTAACAATGTGGCATTATTTCACACAAGGAATGTCATTTCTAATAAAGATTTGTTTAATAAACCAGAAAAACTATTTTAAAATCAGGCCTGTTTTTGGATAGTCGACTCGTTAGCCTAGCTAGGAGGAACACATTTGTCATACTCTGTGCTCCAAGACAAATGGCATGGCTTGTACGCTCCTACCCATTGATAACTATTTAACAGAACATCATTTGAAAGTTGACCCGATTATCCCTTTCACAACAGCTGCATTCCACTTGTACAGATGTGCATGTTGTCCTGTAAGTCTTTAGAAGCAAACTTTTTAAATAAAATGCAGCTCTCAATAATACGTCAAAGCTTTTACTCTTACGTCAACGCGTCTGCTGTGAAATATATATGAAATCCTGTTAAATAGCCATTTAACTGCACATCAAAAGGCTGACAGCAAGTAAAGACTGCCATTTTCTGCAAATACAATAAAAACAAGTGTGTGCTCTTTTCTCCCTTTTGTAATCCTCGTCTTTTTGGCTTCTATTGAGAATGGCAAGAAATTCACGAACGGTTAGTCTTTCTGTAAAACCCTAATTTATTTTCTAAATACAGTATGTGTTTTTAAAAGGAGATTAAAAAAATTGTTAATTGTTAAAACTTGACTGGTCCCTCACTTTCCTGGTGTCAGAGACTAAAACTGAAACGGTTAGCGTTAGCGAGTTAAATGCAGTATAGTGTTTCGTAAAGTAGTCCTCGTGAGAGGACTCAGCTGTCAGTTGTTGCAGTGTGAATGGCTGGAGGAGATTCAAGTTTACAGAGCAGTATTCACACGGGTTCTGCTGAAAAGTTATGAACAATTAACATCTTACCTGTTGCAGATAGCTCTTTGAATGAGCTCGGTTCGGAAAAAAATAAAGTTGAACTTTGAACAAAGTGATGAGCGAATGGCTAGTCCTAGTGGAGTCAAGGCCAATGTAGAGTGCTGCTATCTTAAAATAACTCCAGCTTCATAAAATTTAAAAAGGTTCATGAAAATCTTTTTACTTTAACCTTTACACCACTGTCAGTTTTACTCTACATGGTTATTTACATACAATTCTGTTACTTTTCATGAAGACGGCAGCAGCTGGTTGTAGTAGCTCTGCTGCAGGGACACTTCTAGAAATATTTAAATATTCCTGCCACAGTAACCACGTCATGTGAAACTGATGGCTATCTAAAGGTTTATAGCATTAGCATACTTTAATGATTTAAAAAAAAATTGGAGTTGTTTTCTAAAGGTACAAATTCATTTAGGCAATAGACTAGCCATTAGCTCATCATTCAGGTCAGATCGAACTCAATTTCTTCAAACTGAGGTCATTCAAAAATCTTACCTGCAACATATTAAATATTAACTTTTTACAAAAGCCCACTTAAAAAAAATCAAAAGCCTTGTTTTAAGTAAAAATGAAACAAAAAGGCTCCTAATAAAAAAAATACGAGTGGTCTTGGGTGTTGATTTCACAACTGATATGTAAACATTTAACCAGCATTAGTTTTTGTTAAATATCCATCCCGATCAGTGTTGAATAGCTGTAATTGCTTTGATATTAAACAAAAGCTTAGATCCAAATAAAAAACCTTACCAAAACAGGAAGAATCTAAAGGTCTAGTCATTTTGCTGCTCTAACATTAGATCAGACAGCACATTTATGTCTCTCTCTGCTTGGTGGCACTGAAGGACAAGCGTCACCATGTTGTCCTGACCTGGGAAAACACACAGTAGCTGTTCTCTAAGGCCGACTGTTTCTTCAGTGGTCCTGTCCAGATTGACTGTTGTCTCCCCACTGATGCCTCCATGATGCCTGTGCTGGACTCCACCATTCCACCCTTTTCCATGTACCTTGCCCCTGTCTTGACCACCTCCATATGATGCATCTAGAGCGCCCCTTGGTGTTCGGTCATGGATGTTCAAGACTTCTGTTTTGGAGCGTGGTGGCTTGATGGGAAAAGAAGGGGCGGCTAAACCCGCAAATGAGTGATTTCCGGGATTAGGAGTCCTGACAGGAAACAAAGGATTTCAATCCGAAAACATGGAACATCAAATTCAAATCTGGGTAATTAAGCACATACGACTTTTACACCAAGTGACTTTGTTACCTGTGCCCAGAATGCAGAAATTCATCTAGGTGTGGCCCTCCTCTACCCAGAGGATCGTCTGGGACCATGAAGAGGTCTCCAACAAATGTGTACTGAAGAAGTCTACAAGAGTAACAAGGATCACACAGGAACATTTATTAGTCTTTATACAACCAGGCAAATCCCATTGAGATCACAGATCTCTTTTGCAAGGGTGGCCTGGGCCTGAAGGCAGCCCAACATGCATGTTTTTGGTCTGTGGGAGGAAACCGGAGTACTTGGAGAAAACCCACGCAAGCGTGAGAAGAACATGCAAACTCCATACAGAAAGGCCCCAGGTCTAACCGGGGATTGAACCCAGGACATTCTTGCTATGGGCCAACAGTGCTAACCATTGAGCCATCGTGCTGTTAAAGGGATTTACAAATGACAGTGACCTAAAAATCCTTGCAGTAATAAGTAATCATAATTTTCTTTACCTTTTTTTGATGATGTCCATCCATGCACGAGACTCATCGGATAGATCTCTCAGGTTGTCATTAGTTACAATTACTCCATCTGTCTTCTGTGCAAGCTGAAGTATTAGTCTGTGGAAAGAAGGTCAATATATGCACAAGAGTGTTATCCAAGAGTCTTCATCAGTTAATGATTCATTCATTTCCTACACAATCATGACCACTGCCACCAAAACAAAAAAACTCATCATGAACTGATTTTAACCAAGTAGTGGAATATAGTTTTTGCCCAATAATCTATCTGTTTTGACGTCTTACACAGTTCTCCTCCTGGCATTCCTCAAGGATCCATTCTAAGTCCACAAGTTTTTTCTTTAATATGCTCCCATTTGGGCACCACGGTGGCTCAGTTGTTAGAGCTGTTGTCTTTCAGCGAGAAGGTCGCCGGTTCAAATTCCAGCCCTGGACTTTTCTGGGTGGAGTTTGCATGTTCTCTCCGTGCATGCGTGGGTTTTCTCCAGGTACTCCAGTTTCCTCCCACAGACCAAAAACATGCATGTTAGGCTGATTGGTAACTCTAAATAGACACTTGTGTAAGTGAGAGAGTGAATGGTTGTTTGTCTCTATGTGTCCCTGTGATGGACTGGAGACCTGTCTAGGGTGTACCCCACCTCTTGCATAGTGACTACTGGATATGGAAACCAGTGACACCTGTGACCCTAAAAGGAAGAAGTGGGTATATAAATGGGATAATGGATGGATGCTCCCATTTCATTCTATCTTCAAAAATATGAAACTTCATTCTACTGCTATGCTAATGATCCACCAATACGTCTTCCTTTAACAAAAGTCTTGACCACCTTTCAAAGCTTTGTTGGACTGTTAACATTAAATCATGGCTGGCACTTGAGTTTTTATATGTCAATTTTCAAACAATGAAAGTGACAGGACCTTCTGACCTTCACTGGCACCACAGTAACAATCTTGGTGGGTTGGAGTTTTACAAAACGGTTATTGCACAGTAAAACTTTGAAGCTATTTTTGACGACACCCCGTTTCGTTCTACCCATTTTCATCTACTGGTACTCATCTATAGTTGGGTCACAGAACCAACAGGTCCTCAAGGAAAACCTCAATATCCCTCTCCCCTGCGACATTCTCCAGCTTCTTTTGGCAGTGTCATTCCCCAGTCTGTTACGGAAGTGTACTTCCGGGTCGCACAGATCGCCGTTGTTTATGAATAAAAACCGTCTTAATTTACTTAGAAAAGTATGTGCTCTATCTCCACTGATCTTCATGTACAGTATTTTCTGGTGTATAGGTCGCATTGTCCAATTATCACCAATAGATTGGAAAAATCCCTAGATAGGTCGCACTGGTGTATAGGTCGCACCTACATTTAGCTCTGCTGCAAATGTCTGCCACAGGAGCGCACAGCAAGGCTTTTAAGAAGATTAACACTTAAAAACAATTATTTGTTTGATAAAAATTATAGCAAATATGTGTCTGAGCTGAACTTTTCCTTAATAAATGAACGTAATTGTGAAATGAGCTGGATTTAAAAATTTGTTTCACCGAAAGTGATAACAAGCCATATATAGGTCGCACCTGAGTATAGGTCGCAGGCCTTGAAAAAAAAAACATAAAAAGGTGCGACCTATACACCGGAAAATACGGTAGCTAATTTATGCCACTCGTATTTCCGTTACAAATCATTGGTTACGATGATATGCAATGCATTAGATCTGACCCCCAGCCTGGGTTGAATGAGGAAAAACTCTGCAAGATACAGAATGAATTATTTCCATGGTGAAACAGCGCCACTCAGTGGTAAAGCTGCATATCATTTTAACCATGACGTAAATATGTCTATGATTTTAATGGAAATACGAGTGGCGTTAATTAGCTATGAATTGCTTCCTAATCAGATACCACAACCACCTTGGCTGACTCCTTTTAATGCAGATGAGCATCTCAGCCAATCTTAAAGACTGAGGCTGGCCACCCTCAGAAGTGTGAGAATCTGTCTACAGTATATTAGTGTTTTGTGTTTATTGGTATTTCTGTTAATTGGTGTCATCCTTTAATTTGCGTCTCCTGTGTCTCAGGCAGAGGAGCATGAAGTGTAATGTTTACACCGTCTCAATCCCTTCTATGTCTAGCCCTTGACTCCTGTACTTATTCCAGGTTTTTGTAAGTAGGGTTGGCTACATCGTCAGCATCTTTGTTTTCTCCTTTTGGTTAATAAATTGTTTTGTTTTCTACCCGAGTTTCCCTGAGTCCTGCTCGCACTCTTGGCTTCAAGACAACTGGATTGTGACAACGAGGAAGCTCATTTCAGCTGCTCCTATCTTAGATCTCGATTTTTCTGTCCTGGTTGAAATTTTGTGTCTATAGGTGAGAGTTGGACTGTGGACAAACCAGTAAATTGAGAGCTGAGCCTAAAGGCAAAGCTCCTTTTTCACTATGACAGCCTGGAGTAACACCCTCCGTTGACTAATCCCCCGCTCCGTTCTTTCATCACTTCTAAACAGGACTTGCAGTTTTTGAATTACTACCGTACGTTTGAGGCAAAGGGTCATCCACAACCCAGAGGGAGCATTTTATCCTTTTTAGGTTGAGAACCATGGCCTCAAACTTTCAGGAGCAGGTTCTCATCTTGACCAAGCACAGCTACAGTGCACAATGATGGTCAACGCTTGAAAGCATCAACAAAACCACATCATTCACAAAATAGATGAATGAATAAATAAATTAAATAAAGATTTTGAGGTTACCATATCTTGACACCCCCCGTCCCCGGACTGTGCAGATCAGAAACAAGAGGCATTTATGGTGAAGCCAGAACTGCAACAGTGTTTATTTGACAAACAAATAAATACTATGGTCAAAACTAATTTATTGTGACGTTTTTGCTAAGGTTTAGCTCTACTTCCCTTGGCTGCTCACTCCTGCCCATCGGAACAGTGACCACCGAGCTTCCGCACCTTCCTTGCTATGGTAAAGCTCTTTCTTTTATTTGTTGATTTAAAAAAAGTATTTAAAGCCATTATTTTATCTAGTCTTGAATATTGTAATATTTATTTATTTATTTATTTATTTATTTATTTATTTATTTATTTATTTATTTATTTATCTTACATTTTTGGGCTCTAGTGGCCTTTATTGTAGAGGGAGAGGGCAAAACGGGTAGAGAGAAGGGAGAGACACTGCAGAAACAGCTCGTCGGGTCTGGGACGCGAACTCGCGACGCTTGCAGAAAGGCTCAGCCTCAATATGTGCCACGCGCATATCCCCCACACCAAAGCGGCGGCACATTGTAATCTTTAATTTTGATACCAACAAGTGCACTAATACTCCTAACAAGCAAATGCAAGTGAGACATCTTACCTGTCTGAGGATATTACACTGTCTATCTGTTCAATTTAGAATTAATTTTAATATCTTGTGTTTGATTCTACGTTTTTAAATTGGTTAACATCTTCTTACTTCTACAGCCTTTTGATTTAACAGATGTCATTAAGGTCAGGTGAGCTGAACGTACCGTGAAACAGGCTGAAGTGCAGAGATCGGACTTTTGGTGCACCTGAACTTTGGCACAACCCCGCCTTTTCACATCATGACTCAAGTTCAAGTAGGTTTACCTTCGTTCTCACCACGTGGTGGAACGAAATTGTGTAAACAGGGTCCCCAGTGACACACAAAACAAAAGCAAAAATATAAAGCGTAAAAAGAAAAAGTATATAATGATCTAAGGTATACACTAAAAGATCTAAGGTACCGTAAAAACCGGTCTATAATACGCAGTATTTTTGCTCATTTGAATGTCCAGCGTATTAAACACAGAAGAGTATTATTTATGGATTTTTTCCCATATTTTTAGACTCATTTTTCGCTCTGATTCTTCGTTTTTCATTTTTGGCGAAAATGGTGCAGTACCAGTTTCGGCCGCTATACGGGCGCTGTAGGCAGCAGCCAGCAGAGGACTCAGAGAGTGAAGAGGAAGAGGGGCCACTTCCAGAAGTTTCTACTTGCTGTGTCCGAAAAAAGCCTCCTTTGGTCGGACTGATGACTCTGTCGCTGCCCGCTCCCTGCTGTGGATGTAGCTGTTTTTGTTTGCAAGATACCACTCATAAACCACACCGCGGATTTTTAAATCCAGCTGATTTCACATTTGGTTCAGCTCAGGAGCCCGTCTGCTATAGTGAGGTAAGAAATATATTTTTAAGCGTTTATTTAGCTAAATTTAAAGAAACAAAGCGTCCGGTTTGACCCGCCTGGCGCCTGCATAAAAGTCAGCGAACTTTTTTTTAAAAATCCAGCTGATTTGAACATTTCGTTAAACTCAGGAGTACGTCTACTATTAAGTCAGCTCAGAAATATATTTTTTAAGCGTTTATTTAGCTAAATTTAAAGAAAGAAAGCGTCCGGTTTGACCCGCCTGGCGCCTGCCTAAAATTCAGCGAACTTTTTTTTTAAAAATCCAGCTGATTTGAACATTTCGTTAAGCTCAGGAGCCCGTCTGCTATGAAGTCAGCTAAGAAATATTTTTTTTCTCGCAAAGAAATAATTGTTTTACCGTGTTTCCTTGTGAAGATCTTCGTACTCGCTTGCTTCTGTCGCCGCCATCTTGATTAGGGCAAATGAGGCGCTGACGCGTCGCGTGGTGATGACGCGTATTAAACACCGAGGCGTATTGTGTACGTTTTTTTCTTGTTTATTGTTAATAATTGGACAAAGCGTCCAAAACACCGGAGCGTATTTTCCTCCGGTGAATACGGTATATACGCTAAACACTAACAATGCAAAACAAAACGGTGTAACAACAGCAGCCCGAACACGAGTCTGTGGTGAGCAGATGGGTAAAAATGAATACAGCAGCATTAAATAATCAGCAGCATGAGATCAGCAGCATAAATGATCAGCAGCACAGATAAGTCACATATCACCAGTTAAAGTGGCATGATTCCACCAACACAGGACAAATTCAAAACCCATTTAAAACCTGACTTTTATTTTTTGGTATTAAAATGAGGCTTTTTTTTACTTTAATTTTTATATGTTTTAATGTACTTCTGTCTTTAATTTGTAGGTTTTATGTGATCACTTCTGAATTAAGAGTTTATTAATGTTTTTTTGACTAAATGTTTATCAATTTTTATGTTAAGCGTTAATGCATAATACAACACTTGTGAGAGAAAACATTTTAGTTTAGTGTCAAGATTCATTAAACTAGCCTTGAAGTAGGAGGTTTTGTACGGCTTTGCTTCAAAGGCCCAGGGTTTCTTTGAATGATAAAAGGGCCCGTCCTTCTCAGGAACGGCTGGTCTTTGATGAATGCATATCACCCATCCTACTTCAAGTCTGCAATTCTTCTGAAATGGGAGTGAAGTTGTTGTGTTCAGTTGAGAGCAAACTGACCCGTGCCTAGCACTGCTTTGCTCTTAAAAACATGTTTTTGTTAGAGTGAGTGAAGACACGCACGCACACACGGTATAAAATGAAGAAGTGATCAGATGAACATTTGAGTCTGCCGTGATCCTGATCAAGATGCTCGGCTGCGTTGATGTATATTCCCGCCAAAACTGTGATTGTTGTGTCAAAAGGTGAGGGATAATGATTTTACATCAATGCCTAAGTTTTTGTGTGCTGTTAGTACTGTGGCGGATTTAAATGACACTTTATTTCTAGGAAAACTGTATGTTTGAATTGTATGTTTTTACTTGTCCTTTTTTCAGTCACAGTTTTCTTTAATAAATGACATCATTATTGTTAAGGGAATCTGTGTTTGTTTTCTTCCAAACAAGTGTGCCTACCTTTCACGAATCTGAAAAGATGATAAAACATTAACCATTTGGGTTGATCTGAAATATCATAGAACATTCTGGCGTCACTTTCGCAGGATTGATGAAGGGATACACACTGGCTGTTTGGGAAAAAAGGAAAAGTGTGATGTCTGGTGCTGTGTTTTTGTGTAACGGGTGTGATTCCCTTGTTGTTTTGGAAGCGGATGAGAGATTCCCACTGTTGAGAGCTGATGGCGGTGTGACTCCCTATCAGCATTCAGTGTTAACGGGTGTGATTCCCGTTGTTTTGGAAGCAAGCGGGTGGGATTCCCGCTGTTGAGAGCTGATGGAGGTGTGATTCCCTGTCAGCAATTTATGTCCTGTCGTGTCTTACAAGCGGTTTTGGGGGACGCCTTAAAAGCTGCTGATCGATTCTTTGAGTGTTGAGGAGAATCAGAAGATAAACAGGAATTGTTTATGTATAGCTTGCTGTGCACGCAGCTAGAATGGTAACAGAAGTATTTTTGCTAGGGTGAAAAAAAAACAACAACCCTTGTTAGAGTTTGGTCGATCTGGAAGATAAGTATTTAACCAAGGTTAAAAGACAGAAAAATAACCCTTGTTGTCTATCTGAAAAGTAACCTAAGTATTTTTGCCAGGGTGTAAACCCTTGTGAGTTTTGTCTAAGGGAGTTTTGAAACAATTCATTAAGCCAGGTGATTTATTCGACAGGTTTATCAGTTGAAGTTAAAAAGACTGGTGATTTATTTTTTGACAGCTTAGTTGAAGTAAAAAAAAGAGAGAGGAGCAAGTGCTTTTATTAGAGTTGTAGCGAAGCTTGTGTGTGTGTCTGTACAGCCGCGTGAGAAGAGATTGTTGAAGGCACAGCTTGATAAGGAACGAGAAGCAATTCATGCAGGTCATAAAGCTGTCTAGAAGTTTGAAGTATCAGAGGTGCATGTGTGCACCTAAGAGAAATGGAAAAAGAGTGTGTGCGAGTTTTTTGTCAATGAGGTTAAAGCTGTCAGCAGAGACAGAAATATTTAGGGAGATAAGAATGATAAGTGTGTGTCTCATCTGTTATGAGTAAGGTTGTTTACAAGAGACTGAAATAAGCTTTGTTCTGAAAAATGTGTGTGTGTGCCTCTGACTGAAGACAGCAGCAGGGGAAATAACAAACGTAGTGAAATGAGGTTGTTTACAGGAGATGGAGAGAGGGAAAAAGATCAGGTGAAGGAACGGAGGTCAGGAGACGGTCCTTGTTTGATGTTTTTTCTTGTTTTTTATGCAGCGATGTAATGTATACAGCAATGTTAGTGAATGTATATTACGGAGTGCCAGTGAACGCACCGCGCGAGAGAGAGTGATGTAGGCCGCAGGTTCGTGTGTGAAAGTAGAGTGCAAAGAACGGAGCAATGGAGGATCGTGCAGCCTGTTAAGTGTCAGAGAAACATCACAAACGTTTGCCTTATCTCCAGAACAGGGAGGAAACTGCAGCTCTGAGAAGATGTGTGTGAGAGAGAGTGAGAGCAGAGGAGGAAAGAATAAAAAAAGTGTTGGTTTTCATGCTTATTTTAAAAGAAAAGAAGAAGGTTTCCAAGTTTTTATTTCCTCCAAGTTTAGAATGAACCTTTTATCTAAAAAGATCACTAATCCTTGTCGTTCTATCAAAAGCATGTTCTGTGTTACAGCTTGTGTCCTGTCTCTGAGGACGCGCAGAGGACGACGGGGAGGAAAGCGCCTGAAGAGTGGTGGCTTGTCGTGCTGGGTCATCACTTCATCTGTGCAACGAGCTACTGGGTGTCCAGAGCACCTGAGGATGGGAGCACCTGAGGATGGGTGTTCATGCTCATCTGTGCTGTGGTGCTGCTGCTGATGACCACACCTCTGAAAAACGAGACGTGTCCTGATGAGGACAGTTGGGCTCTTTGCCACAAGATGAACCAAACTATAAAGACAGGACGGCTTCAAGTGTCCTGTGGATCGGTCCTGCTGGTGACAAGTGTGGGCAGAGGTGTCCAGCGGGTGTAACGTTCCAGTGCAACGACCTTGTGCATCGACCTTTAAGGTGTTACGTGTAAGCAAGCTGTTCCAGAGGGTGGAGCCGCAAGATCCATCGTGAAGTGACTAGTTTGGGAACATTCTTTATTGTTCTTTGAGTTTTTATTTTTGTTTTATTTTACATGAAGTGATGAAATATGATATGATGAAATATCACTCCACGTGGAAAACCTAGTGAAGAAGTTAAATTGGGTTTCTTTTTCAGAAACAGACCATGTCTAACACTGAATGCTAGGAAACGCCTTGTATCTGTGACTTTCCTTCCCTCCATTGATTACGGTGACATTCTCTACATGAATGCTCCTACAAGCACCCTGCGGATGTTGGATGTTGTCTATCATGGTGCACTAAGATTCATAACTGGCTGTGATTATCGTACCCACCACTGCACCCTGTATTCACTGGTTAACTGGACATCATTAACCTCACGCAGACTCTTCCACTGGTACATTTTCATCTTTAAATCACTTCTTGGTCTGCTGCCCTCATACATCTCCTCCTACATGTCTTTGCGTGAGTGCAGCTACAGTGTGCGCTCTCAGGACATGATTACCTGCAGTGTTCCGTCAGTGAGGACTGAACTTGGAAAAAGGGCCTTCTCCTACTCTGCTCCTGCTTCATGGAATATCTTACAAAAAGATCTGAAGCTCTCGACCTTGACTTCTCTAAATGGTTTTCAGAATCTGTTGGAATCCTGGCAAAAACCAATGCAGATTTGTTCCTGTCTTTGATTTTATACGTCTACCTTATAATGTTTTGCTAGTTTTTTGATACTTTGTTAAAAAAAAAAAGTATTTCTCTCTTTTGTTTTTTTTCTCTCTTTCGTTTTCTATTGTTTAAGGAAATTCTACCATTGCTGTTCATCGTTCTTTAGTTTTAGCAGGTCGCTTTCGTAAATGAGCCTATAAGGCTCAATAAGATTTACCTGACTAAATAAAGGTTGAATGAATGATTTTGTTTTTGAGACTAAATGATGATAAGACTTCTTTATGAGTTACAAATATATCATGGTTTGACATGCAAATGTGTAGGCAGTTTATAAAGGAGCTGCAAACAGGTCAATATTTTAACCAAAAACAGAGTGTTGTGTGACGGACAGTAAAATCGTCCTCAGTAAATACCTAGGTGCCTTTTAAAAGGATGAATGTGTTGTATGCTTGTGGGAGTGGGTACAACAAGACTTATTGATTGGTTAATTGGCAATTCTGCTTTGCAGTCACTTTTGACCCCTTCCGATGCGCAACGAACAGGTCCCATGAGTGCCGAAACTTATGATTGAGTTTCTAAGTCTGACTGTCCATTTGTCTGATTTCACATGTATTTTACAGGGAAAGGTATTTTACATGCAACTATATGCAATGTCCCTCCTTTGCTTATTTTTTAGTGCTTTGCTTTGTGTAACTTGAGTTTTATTGAACCGAGTAAAGGATCATATGTGTACCGTAGATTGATCTATAACACTGCCTTAGAATGAAGATTGAACTTATAGTGTGACTGGTAAATGTCCCATGAGGTGACAGGAATTTTTTTTCAAAATTAATCAGAAAATCATAAGGTGGAATGAATTAAGAGTTTATTAATGTTTTTCTGACTAAATGTTTATCAATTTTTATGTTAAGAGTTAATGCATAATACAACACTTGTGAGAGAAAACATTTTAGTTTAGTGTCAAGATTCATTAAACTAGCCTTGAAGTGGGGGGTTTTGTACGGCTTTGCTTCAAAGGCCCGGGTTTTCTTTGAATGATAAAAGGGCCCGTCCTTCTCAGGAACAGCTGGTCTTTGATGAATGCATATCACCCATCCTACTTCAAGTTTGCAATTCTTCTGAAATGGGGGTGAAGTTGTTGTGTTCAGTTGAAGGCAAACTTACCCGTGCCTAGCACTGCTTTGCTCTTAAAGGGGACCACAGATATGTTTTTAAAATTTTTATGGTATTTCTTTGGGGTTACCAGACACTGTTTATTCAATTTAATACACAAAATAATTCTTAGATAATCAATTATACCCTTTTTAATTCTGCCATTTTTAACTTTCGTTTTGAACGACCGGTTTATGATAATGAGATCTCGTGGCACGCCCTTCAAAGTTCTGCTTGCATTAACTCCGCCCTCCAAAGGCAGACGAGGAAGTCAACTCACGTTACTACCACACAGAGCCGAGCTGAGCTGAGCTGAACTGGACCACGACAGATCAGAGTGTACAAGTTGTCGTGTCATTTTTTATTCTTCCTCTGTAATGTCTCCTCTGACTCTCCCACCCTCTGCCTGTGCGCGCGAGCTGGATGCAGCAAAGCACACACACACACTCACAGCGGGGCTATCTTTTTATCTGTGTTTCTCCGAGGAGCGTGCTGGCCCGACACACAAACACACACACACACACTCACACAAACATGCACACATCTGTTCCCATCTGAAAACTATCAATTTTAAATCTGCTTAGTGCTCCATTATCTGCGCCAGGAGTTTAAAAAAAAAAGGGGAAAAAAAAAAAAGATCATGGACAAGATGCGAACCCAAGTCTCCCGAGTGGCGTTCGAGCGCGCTAACCACTCAACCAAACCGGCAGTTGTACGAAAGTAGTCCTTCATCGTATAAGAAGTGTAATTCTTCTACGGTAATGTCGCCTGAACATTGCTATTAAAAATAAAATTAAGCCACGCATCTCTGCTCTCTGAGACTGGAAGAGTGTGTATCAACACATGTTGTGTAATGCAGCCAACAACGCAACATTTAACTTTAGGAGCCATTCTGCTGAGATGAACTATTTTTCTTCTTCTCCATTTGATTTATGGCGGATCGCAAACAACTGTTAGGTGCATACCGCCACCTAGTGTGCAGGCTGAGATGAACTCAGGAACCGCGTGGGTGGAACATTACCAGGGGTTGCTAGGTGACGGGGGCGGGACAAAGGTTGGGATGGGTTGTGGCTGTGGGTTGTGGCTGCGGTTTGTGACGTAACAAACCGCAGGAAGTGCAATCGGGCCGTTTCTATCTAAGATAAATAAATATACTTATAGTAAATAAACCACTGGGTGCATTTTTTTGGCCTTAGGACTGTTTTTTTATGAAGTAAATACCCAAAGTTGAGTACAAAAACATTAAAAAGTGAATTTTGCATCTGTGGTCCCCTTTAAAAACATGTTTTTGTTAGAGTGAGTGAAGACACACACGCACACACGGTATAAAATGAAGAAGTGATCAGATGAACATTTGAGAGTCTGCCGTGATCTTGATCAAGATGCTCGGCTGCGTTGATGTATATTCCCGCCAAAACTGTGATGGCTCTCCCAGTTGTGTCAAAAGGTGAGGGATAATGATTTTACATCAATGCCTAAGTTTGTGTGTGCTGTTAGTACTGTGGCGGATTTAAATGACACTTTATTTCTAGCAGGAAAACAGTTTGTATGTTTGACTTGTATGTTTTTACTTGTCCTTTTTTCTGTCACAGTTTTCTTTAATAAATGATATCATTATTGTTAAGGGAATCTGTGTTTGTTTTCTTCCAAACCAGTGTGTGCCTACCTTTCACGAATCTGAAAAGATAATAAAACATTAACCATTTGGGTTGATCTGAAATATCAGAGAACAACTTCCTACTGATAGCTAATCAGTAGTACAGTACCTGTCATCATAGGAGCTGATCCTCTTGCCTTGGACTTCCCTGGAGGGGGTGTAGGAGAGCAGGCCCAGCTTCTGCAGCTCTGTCAGATAGTACTGCTCTGAGAGAGACAGAAACAAACAACACTCTAGCTACTGTATCTTTCCATGCACAGAATTCTTTGACAGGATTGAAATGTTTTCCTGATCTTGGTTGATATTATTATTGATTTTACTTGATTTTATCACTTGTTTTATTCATTTATTTTTTAAGCAGGCCTATTCTGCCTCCACATGATTCTGTCTTTAATCTTAGTTGATATCATTATTGGTTTTACTTGATTTTATCACTTGTTTTATTGTTGTAGCACTTTGAGATTTTTATTAATTAAAAGTGCGGTATAAATTGAATTTATTATTATTATTATTCTGATCGAATAATTCGAATGTGTCATTTACATTGGGATTTTGGACGGCTAAAATGGATTTCACAGAGAAGAGAGAAAGGGAGGGGTCAGTGAAGAGCACTGGAGTTGAGCCTTTTGTCATCCAGTGTCTTCAGTAGAAAGAGAGAGACGAAGAAACGATAAAGCGATAAATGAAAAAGAGGTTGATCATTTTCATTTACCAGGAAATTAATTGATTTATTGTTTATTGTGACAGGCCTACAAGGGCCTTTCTGGGTGGAGTTTTCATGTTCTCTTCATGCATGCGTGGGTTTTCTGCGGGTACTCCAGTTTCGTCCCACAGACCAAAAACATGCATGTTAGACTGATTGGTAACTCTAAATTGTTCCTAGGTGTGAGTGAGTGAGAAAGTGAATGGTTGTTTGTCTCTATGTGTCTCTGTGATGGACTGGAGACCTGTCCAGGGAGTCCCCCGCCTCTCAAACAGTGACAGCTGAATATGGGCACCAGCGACCCCCACGACCCGAAAAAGAAGAAGCTGGTACAGATAATGGATGGCTGGAGGTGTTTGTATATTTGTGTGGACTCAAAAGACAATCCTTTTCAAAAACATTGACGTAGCAGCCTGTTTGGCACATGCCACAAACACTTTGTGCTCTAAAATCAAAGAATGGAGCCATTTTTATACAGTAATAAGTTTTCAAACCAGCACGCTCGTAAAGAAAACCATCTCGATGCTAGTCCAGGTGATTAATAGTCAAATCTCAACAAACTATTCATAATTTAGAATGTAAAAAAACATTTGATTTAACAGATCATTATTATTAATCATTATTTGATTAATAATAATTATTATTAATCAGGAGACCTGATTAATAATTAACAGGATACCTGATTAATTAATAATTAGGAGACCTGATTATTAATCATTATTTAAAATCTCACAAGTGTAATTATTTAAACTTTTCTAATATTTTATTGCAATTTTCAAAAGGAGGAGTGTGATAAAGGGTTACCTTTGATCCTGTGGTCGCTCTTCTGCCTCCACTGTGGCACCAGAGCGCTGATGTGACGATGGCCTCGGTCCCAGAAGTGCTGAATGGCCAGAGCTATTCCTCGACAGGAGAAGAAATGACCCAAACCATGACTGAGGAGCAAACACAAAGAGACGGAAGGTTTTCTAATCAGACATTTACCAGAAGTGCTGCTGGATTTTCTTTTTCTTTAATGTTACGTCAGTCACAAACACTCATCTGATTTTAAAATGTGGTAACAGAAATTTTCAGGAAAATGTTCAAGCACAAGTGGCCTATTTATTTGCGTCCCTTGTACTTTCCAGCTTTGTCTTTTTTTAATTTTAATTGTCCTCAAGTTACAATAACATGCTTCCGTTTTTGTCACCATCATTCAATGAAATTCAGTTTATTGTAAACAAAAGATTTAGTCTATTTAGGGTTGCAAAATATAAAAAAAAGTATGATTTATGTTCTACTATCATGATACTAATGTACAGTATTATGATCTGCTTCAGCAGCGCAGCCACATTTTAAAATAATACACTGAATTGGTAATTTACAACATCTTTGTAGAGCACATACGTCAAAGTGCCGGCCCTATGGTCCCCTGGATGACATTTTATTTAATTACTATTAGAAACGGCCCGCTGGCCACAGCCGCCCGCTGGTGTTTTGCATGCACCCACACTACATTCCCCACAATGCAACGGCAGTAGGGGTGGGGCCAATCCTATCCGGAGTCATGTCTCATGAACCGCCTCACTGACTGCCCAGTGGCCCAGTAGCCTACAGTCTAAATTTGAATTGTTGTGACATGACAGTGCTACCTTTTGTCCCATAATTTAAAAGACCGCATGTATTACAATGGTAAATGGTAATTCAGGAAATCCATTCCATAGTTTGCAGCCAGCTACAGCGTGCGGACTGAGTGAGTAGCACTTTAGCTAACAGCTAGCCAACTTTTCATTGTAACATGTCCGCTGTGTGGAAGTATTTTACACTAAACACCATAATAATATAGTAAGTAATCTAATAGTAAGGCTATACTGTATTGTGCTGCTCGCTTTGGCTTTATTTATTTTTTTAAATTATGTATTTTTCTGCTTTGCTTTGGCTTTTATGCTACTACTTCCTTCACTGCAGATGACAGGAAGTGCAGAGACGAGCGCATGATCAACTGACTCATCCATCCATTATATTTACCCGCTTTTTCCTTTTTGGGTAGCAGGAATTCACTGGTGCTCATGTCCAGCCATCACTGTGCAAGAGGTGGGGAACACCCTGGACAGGTTGTAAGTCCATTTCAACCGGCAGGACAGCAGCCGTGCGGCAGATCAGAGATGAAGAAGGGGAATTTAATACATCAGTGTTGCATACAAAACAGCCCGTCGCCAGGCAGTTTATTGTGCAACACAGAGTACATGTACGCAGTCGTAAAAATTGAGCTTTGCACGGACATGCCCTGCGGGCGTCCGCTTCGAGTCTAACCTGGTATGTACAGACCTCCGTGGACTGAGGTCCACCCGACTATGTGTGAGCCTTTAGGGTGATTTATTTGTTGGGTTTCTTCTGGTATTTACGCAAACAGAAGCTCAAACAGCAAGGCTCCGCCGGTGTCGGGAGAGAAAAACCTCCAACACACGGCACTTTACACGGAGCGGTGTGTTCAGTAGAGTCGGAACAACCATGGTGCATTCAAGAGCACAGGAACCATGAAATTCAGAAAGACTTTCGTGCCATAGCCATAACCAAACAGAACCAAGCTCAGTAAACCAACTACACAACAATGTGGTCTTTCTAACAGCTTTGTTATTAAAGGTTGAATTAATTTACTTTATTAGAATCAGACTTTTTTGCTTTGTATGTGTTATGTTAAAGGTATTGTGACATGATGTAAATTTGCATATTTGTCAGAACATATATATCTTAGATCATTGAGTTTTTTTTTCGTTTTTGCAAATTAAATTATAAATATATTAAAATTTCATTCAAAATTATGGTAATTTTTTCTCTGGGATACGCCCCTAAAATTCCGCGCATTTCCGCAATACGTCATCAGTGACGTGCCATCGGGAACAAGGCAAAGCCTTGCCCGTTTGTTTGGTGTGTTAACTGCTTGCCATACAATTCATTTCCTGAAAGGTCGCTTCTTTATTTTTGTGTAACTTGAAAAATGCCGTCACGTTGTAGCGCATTTGGGTGTTCAAATATCAGCAGTGAACAAGTGAGCCTTCACAAATTCCCAAAAGATGAGAAACTTTGCCTAGAAGTACAGAGAACTTGTGACCGAGGAGTTCCTACTGAGAGTCCTATGTCTGCAGCGACCATCTTACTGCCTGCCTATAATAATAATAATAATGTATTTTCCTATCATCTGCGTATGTTTCCCATACACAGAAGAAATTCGTCTCTGCATTTAACCCAACCACCTACCAGGTGGTGCAGTGAGCAGCCCGAAAGCGCCCGGGGAGCTGGAGAAATAGGTGCGCACTCATAGACACCCCAAGGTGGGTAGTGGCCGGGGCGCGAACCCGCGTCCTTCGGGTCCCAAGTCAAAAGCCCTGCCACTAGACTATCAGGTAACATCTGTAATTTCTTTTTATTCATGGAGGGTTTATTAATGAGAGTTTTGGATGATTTACAGTCCTAAAATGATATATTTCAGACGTGACCGAGGCTGTCGGCCGATGACTGCTAACAAAATTAGCCTAGATACCAGTCAACACGAAGCGCTATTTATGTATTTTTAAATTATGTCGGCGCGATCAGGTAACATCTGTAGTTTATTTTTATTCGGGAGGGAGGGTCTATTAATGAGAGTTTTGGATGATTTACAGTCTTAAAATGATATATCTCAGACGCGATTGGACATGCTCCGCCATTATTATTTAAATGCGCGTTGGAGCGTGCCTTCCCGTTGTCACGTTTTGCGGAAATGCGCAGATTTTTAGGGGCGTGTCCCAGAGAAAAAACTACCATAACTTGGAATGAAATTTTAATAATTTATAATTTATTTTGCAAAAACGAACAGAGCTGAATGATATAAGATATATATGTTCTTACAAATATGCAAATTTACAACATCATGTCACAATACCTTTAAAATTTTAAGTGCACAACTGTGTTTTGACACAGGAGCGCACAGCAAGGCTTTTAAGAAGATTAACACTTAAAAACAATTAATTGTTTGATAAAAAATTCTAGCAAATATGTGTCTGAGCTGAACTTTTCTTTAATAAATGAATAATTTTAGCAGGATAAACACCTAAAAATATATATTTGTTAGCTGACATTATTGTAAGAGTGTGTCTCAGTTTAATTTTTGTTAATGATTACAAATCAGCTTATTTTATAAAAAGCCATAAATAGGTCGCACCTGACTATAGGTCGCAGGCCATGAAAAAATGATAAAAAGCTGCGACCTATAGTCCAGAAAATACAGTATTACGATGGTAAAGATGATGTGGAGAGTGTCACTCTTTCTGTACTTCCTACCTCATAGCCACGTTGCTCCCATCAATGATGATTGTCCTCAGCTTTCCGTCTCCAGGTTTATCTGTTAGCTTAAGTTCAAAAGGTGTCTGCAGACCCTCGAGGAAGCGCTGCTCCCCTGTCACTACTAGTGAAGCAGAGGCAAAGTAGCTTTGTTTGTCCTTTACATTGGTAGAGGTCAAGTCGTTGTTGGTAAAAATGTCAGGGTGGGTTTGAAACTGTTGTTTAGAGGAGTTTGAAAAAGGCTGGTTTAAGTTTGAGGCGTTGATTTGCGTTTGAGGACTCTGTTCAGACGTGATCGGATCAGGCCAGTGAGTGGTGCGGACCTGTTGCTTGTTAGACAGAAAAGGTTGAGTATCCATAGATGAGTGATAAGTAGACATGGGTGGCCCTTTGACGTTATGGGTTTGTGGGTTCAAAGACTGCTGTTGCTGTGGTTGTGTGGTGTACAGACTGGTTGGCAGCTGCTGGGGTTTATTAGTCCAAGTAGACAAGTCTAGTTCTGCTTTGGGTAAAGAACAGTTCAACACATCCACTTGTCCTTTTTCATCAGATTCTCGTTTTTCTTTCTGTAAAAACAGCTCAAGTTCTACTTGACTCCTCTCAGTTAGTTCAGTAAGTCGCCTTTCTTTCTCCAGCACATCTCGACTGTCCTTCGGTTCTTCTTTAAACTCTCCAGCCTCTCTGCTTCCTTCTCTCTGTAGCTCCAGTAGCAGTTGGTGAGTGGATCCATCAGGCAGCCTGTTGTACACTTTGGTTATGCTCTGCTCTGTGTACCCACAGCTAACAGCCGCCTTTTTCAACACCCCAAGGACAAAGTCTTCCTCGTGCTCTACTCCCTCTAACTTTGAACAGCCTTCTCCCTGAAAGTCTTTCGGGCTCCTCGTTACCTCTTTTTTCCCATCTGTTCCTACCAGTTCCTTACGGTGTGCTACTTTACTCGCCCCTGCCAAAGTTCCCTTGTCCTCGTCATGCTCTGTCTCACAGGGTTGGTCACCCTCTTGATCCAGAGCAACGGTGTTTCGATTGTTCGGTTTTGCGATGCCATGAGTTTCCTGGTGTCTGTCACTGCAATCCTGTTCTTGTTGAACCAAGTCCAGGATCTGTGAAGCCTCTTTAAGTCCCGTTCTTGCAAGGACTTGCTTAACAACGTCTTCAGTGTACCCCATGGCGGTGAAGAACTTTAGGAGAAGCAAAAACTCCTTGTTTCCCATTGACACCTGCTGCTGTTCTTCATCGTTGTGTAGTCCGATGTTCACCGTGGTGTCTATCGTTTCCTGCTGCTCTAGTTGTTCTTCTCCCACCTCCTCAGGAGTGTGAAGGAGTCTGTTCTCCGCACCTTCTGCCCTCTCTCGTGTGCCAACGGGTGTGACAAAAGCTTTGAAGGAGTCCTTAGCTGAAGAGTTTTTACCTGCAACCATTCCTTCAGCCCATGGATCAGTGGTACCAAAAGTATTAGGGAGTGTTTGCTTTACGGTGCTGGATTTGTTCCATTCGTCATCAGGAACCCTTTGTGATGTTGCACCAGTTTTCTCAAACATGAGCACTGAGCTTGGATGTGATCCAAGACCAGACTCCTCAACTAGACACAACAGGATTTCCTTCACCGACCCCGGCAGCACAAGAAGGTCCAGAGTGTGTCTGTCCTCCCTCTTCTCTACTAGAGTTTTGAAGGTCCGCCGTGAATCCAGGGACTCGCCAAAGCTTCCCGCGTCAGCTCGTCTGGACTGCGTGCCCTCAAACTTCCCTTTGAGGTCTGCGATGAGGGAGTAGGCCCGCACAACTGGCTCCACGAGACCCGATATGAGCAGGAATCCAGGAGAGCCGACCTGTTAGGTCATGAGAAAAAGAACCGTGTTAATCCTGTTTCTCTTTGTGACGACAAATCATGAAGTGCACAAACTGAATGTTGCTGAACTTCAAGAACCAGGAAAAGAAGACCAGATGATTTCTATAAGGATTGACAGAATCTAAAATTTTCTTATCACAAACACAAAGTACAGGTACCCTGATGCATGCTCAATAATCCAGGTTAGAAAAATCTAAAAAAGTTAAGTCTGGTCCTCTGGACATTCAAAAAACATAACAGTTTAGTTTTTTGAATGTCCAGAGGACCAGACTTAGCTTTTTAGATCTTATCACAAAGCTTTCAGCAAAACCAGCTGATTTGCTGTTTGTCTCTGATTCAATTCTGACCTAATACAGTGTGTTGCAAAAATCCTCACTCCCTTGGTACTTATCATTTTTTAACGCCCTTACAGCCTTGAATTTAAATGGATAGTTTGAGTTTAGGTAGTGAACCGAAACGAAATGTTCTGCACATCAACATCTCTTGAACTTAAAAGAAGCTTCAGCAGTTTTGGTCTGAAGAGTGGCCAAAGATTCCCGTGACTAGATTTACCAGGGCGGCACAGTGACTCCGCTGGTAGAGCTGCCGCCTCTCAGCGAGAAAGTCGCTGGTTGAAATCCCAGCCGGGGGCCTTTCTGGGTGAAGTTTAAATGTTCTCTCTGTGCATGAGTGGGATTTCTCCAGGTACTCCAGTTTCCTCCCACAGACCAAAATGCATGTTAGACTGATTGGTGACTCTTGTGAGTGGTTGTTTGTCTCTGTAGCCGTTTACGCATTTGCCGGCCCTCCCCGGTCCCGCTCGTCTCTGGTTGGCCCAGAGCCAGCTCTGGCCCGCCCTCGTTGATTGCGCACTGTCCGGAGAGCAAGCCTTGAAGTCATAGTTGCCAAGTCCGCTTATTTCAAGCGGCATTGGGCTTGTTTTTTCCTGGAGTCGCTTTTAAATTCGGTGAGCCGCTTGTGGCGGTTTTTTGTGCTTACCATGGGTGTTGCGTCGCTTATTTGGGCTTGTTTTGTGAAATGTACTCCTGAAGTTATTTTAAAGGTATTTTTGATGTTTCTCTGCACGCTTAATAAATATGCTGGTTTGGTGCTGATGTAGCTTTATTGTTTAAACTGCACAATACACTTATCAGACGGCACGATCCTGCATTACTCCGTTCTCTGCACTTTCTATCTTCACACACGAACCCGCGTGCCTACTACGTCACGCTCTCTCTCGCGGTGCGTTCACTGACACTCTGTAATATACATGCACGAACACTGCTGTATACATTACAGTATTGTGACATCATTTTTGAACTTAGCATATACTGTAGTGACACCACATATATATCTTGTATCATTCAACTATGTTCGTTTTTAGCAAACAAAATGATAAATTAATGAAAATTACTTTCAAAGTGAGTTTAAAATTAAAAACCGTGTATCTTCACGAGACATCCGACTACACGCAAATGCAACATTGTTCTTTATTCTTTGTCTCTGTTCTTTATTCTTTGTCTAGACAAGATTTGATTTGATTTGATGTTTATTCATTCATTTTAACAAGACAACGCTAATGTGAGCTCTAAGTGGGGTAAATATGGAAAAAAATATAATAAAGATTGGGAGAAAGAGCGTGCTCTTCAAGACTGGATCCGACCACAGATGGGAGAAAAATGCAAAATGTATTTTTATTTTTTAGACTGAATACGTTCTTTTATGTATAATTTTGCTAGATATATGTAATGCCATAATAAATATGTTTATACTGTTTAAAACTGCCTTTTTTTACACAATGGGATGGGTTGCCAGCTGGGCTTTTTTTGGGCTTTTTTTGAAAGAGCGAGCCGCTTGTTTGTGCTTGTTTTGAAGGAGCTGATCGCTTCTTTCGGTCTGGAGATCTGGCAACCCTGGTGGGGTGTTCACTTGACGTGGGTGGGGTATTCACTTGACGTGGGTGGGCAGTTCTTACCGAAAAGCTCAGAATGCGAATTTTTGGAAAAAACGAAATAAATACTGAGTTTTCATGTGTTTTTTCACTACAGTTAGCAAGTTAAGCATATAAACACACGTTTCCGATCATTTTTATGCACTCAAAAGTAGTTTTTAGATGAAAATAGAGTGTTTTTAGGTGCGCTGGCGAAATTTACGAGCGGACTTCCGGGTTGCGAATTTTTGGAAAAAACGAAATAAATACTGAGTTTTCATGTGTTTTTTCACTACAGTTAGCAAGTTAAGCATATAAACACACGTTTCCGATCATTTTTATGCACTCAAAAGTAGTTTTTAGATGAAAATAGAGTGTTTTTAGGTGCGCTGGCGAAATTTACGAGCGGACTTCCGGGTTGCGAATTTTTGGAAAAAACGAAATAAATACTGAGTTTTCATGTGTTTTTTCACTACAGTTAGCAAGTTAAGCATATAAACACACGTTTCCGATCATTTTTATGCACTCAAAAGTAGTTTTTAGATGAAAATAGAGTGTTTTTAGGTGCGCTGGCGAAATCGCAGTTGATGACTCAACACGCAGCTAGTCACGCCCTCTGGTCTCGCCCCTACACGAAGCAGTCCAGCCCCTGCTGCAAACAACGAATCAAATGTGAGCAGTAAATGACGTGAACTGGGCCCGTCGGGCCGCGGTCCGATGGAACCACGGTGGAGATGGTTCCAAAACGAGGGCGGAGCCGGGGAAAAAAAGGAAAATGCGGACACGCTGAACCCGGGTTAGAGGGCGGGGCGGGGCCACCCGGGCCTTTAAGGGCTGGTCAATGCGAAAACGGCTTATTTGTGGCCCTGTGATGGACTGGAGACCCGAGTGTCCCCCGCCTCTCGCACAGTGATGGCTGGACATGGGCACCAGTGGCCCCCACAACCAGAAAAGGAAGCAGCAGATAAATATGGATGGATGTATCAAGCTCATGAAAACGGTTTGTCCTAATATCAAACTGTGAAGACGTGCTTTAAGTGACTAATTTCTCCTTAAGAGTACAGATCAAAAGACTTATCAATAACTTTTATTTTATCTACCAATAACATATAATGGCTGCAGCCTGCAAAAGGTGGCTCATTGAGCTTTAGAAGGGTGAATATGTACAAGCCCAAAACCAGAAAAGTTGGCACGTTGTGCAAATCGCAAATAAAAACAGAATACAATGACTTGCAAATCTTTTTCAACCCATATTCAACTGAATAGAATGCAAAGACAATATATTTAATGTTCGAACGGAGAAACTTTATTTTGTTTTGCAAATAACCATTAACTTAGAATTCAATGGCAGCAACACATTGCAAAAAAGTTGGCACAGGGACATATTTACCACTGTGTTACATCGCCTTTCCTTTTAACAACACTCAGTAAACGTTTGGGAACTGAGGAGACCAATTTTTGAAGCTTTTCAGGTGGAATTCTTCCCCATTCTTGCTTGATGTACAGCTTAAGTTGTTCAACAGTCCGGGGTCTCCGTTGTCGTATTTTACGTTTCATAATGCGCCACACATTTTCAATGGGGGACAGGTCTGGACTGCAGGCAGGCCAGGGGAGGACCCGCACTCTTTTGCTACGAAGCCACGCTGTTGTAACACGTGCAGAATGTGGCTTGGCATTGTCTTGCTGAAATAAGCTGGGGCGTCCATGAAAAAGACGTCGCTTGGATGGCAGCATATGTTGCTCCAAAACCTGTATGTACCTTTCAGCATTAATGGTGCCTTCACAGATGTGTAAGTTACCCATGCCTTGGGCACTAATGCACCCCCATACCATCACAGATGCTGGCTTTTGAACTTTGCGCCTATAACAGTCCTGATGGTTCTTTTCCTCTTTGGTCCGTAAGACACGACGTCCACAGTTTCCAAAGACAATTTGAAATGTGGACTCATCAGACCACAGAACACTTTTCCACTTTGCATCAGTCCATCTCAGATGAGCTCGGGCCCAGCAAAGCCGGCGGCGTTTCTGGATCTTGTTGATGAATGGCTTTTGCTTTGCATAGTAGAGCTTTAACTTGCACTTACAGATGTAGCGACGAACTGTAGTTACTGACAGTGGTTTTCTGAAGTATTCCTGAGCCCATGTGGTGATATCTTTTACACACTGATGTCGGTTTTTGATGCAGTACCGCCTGAGGGATCGAAGGTCACGGGCATTCAATGTTGGTTTTCGGCCTTGCCCCTTACGTGTAGTGATTTCTCCAGATTCTCTGAACCTTTTGATGATATTACGGACCGTAGATGGTGAAATTCCTAAATTCCTTGCAATAGCTCGTTGAGAAAAGTTGTTCTTGAACTGTTCGACAATTTGCCCACGCATTTGTTCACAGAGTGGTGACCCTCGCCCCATCCTTCTATGTGGATGACTGAGCATGTCAAGGAAGCTGCTTTTATACCCAATCATGGCACCCACCTGTTCCCAATTTGCATGTTCACCTGTGG
>JBBPBX010001685.1:45327-74245 GCA_038048925.1 Garcialebias charrua | reverse complement strand
GCAATACAATCATCTTTGTAACGACATAAAACAAAATAATATACACAACGTTTGGGTTAGCAACGTTTTTCTTTATTACGTTTATGCATTGTGTGAGTGAACGTGTCGTTTACGCCACGGCGATTGTGGATTCGGGTCCGTGGACATAAAATGGGAAAGACGTTTCTCTTTTATCCGTAGTACGACTCTGATTGTATCCTCACCGCGGTATTGCCCGCGATCACTTCGTCACGTGTGTGACACAACATCAGAACGGCAGATAGCATATCGTCTCTCGTATACTGACCGTCGACGGAACGCTTACCGCCCGTCGACACGACGCTACCGCCGCTCTTTGGTGCTTTTGTGATGTTGACCATCATCAGTTCGTCTCTTAGTTTGCCCAACATCAACTTTCCCTCGTTTGCATGTCGCGCGTCAGTTAAGCTCTCAAGCGGCAGGTCCAACATCTCCGTGTTGTGGTTATTGTACGATGAGAAAAGGTTAACGCCTCTGTACGATCTCCTGTACATAGACACGTCTAAGGTGGACGTGGTGGATGAATGTACATTCGCGGTGGTGGGCATATATGAAACGCTACGGTTCACGGCCTCGGTTAAGACGGCCCAACCTAAGGACATGACCGTATCGCAGTAGCACAGCGTACCATTCATCATCGAGAAAGCCGTGGCTAGTACCATTTCCAACTTTACCCTGGCGCTCACGTGTTTGCCCAACATGTGTTTATTGTTGAACTGCGACCATTTGTGGTAGAAGCTGAGTTTGACGCCCGCGTGAACCAGAGCCTGCTCCAGTATATTCTTCACCGTCACCAAAGCGTTGACGTATGTGTTTTGTTCGAAAACGACAATAACGGGAAGCCTGAGTTTGACGTGAACCAGAGCCTGCTCCAGTATATTCTTCACCGTCACCAAAGCGTTGACGTATGTGTTTTGTTCGAAAACGACAATAACGGGAACCTCTTTCCACATAACGCCCGGCAGCAAAATCTTCAACAACTTTATATGAGCGCAGAGTAACGCGGAGTACACGTGCATGACCTGGTCCAGGTCGCGAATCTCCAGTTCTTCCAGGCCGACGATCTGGGAACAAAAACAAATAAATATGAGTCGCGCGTGGCAACAAACGGCTGCTGGTCTTTGTTGCGAATGTGAATTGTCGCGACGAGACTTAGCGAGCCTCTGTCAGCTGTCGTGGAACACACTGATCGATGTCTACGAATTCATGATCGCACTAACAGCTTTTCGTCGGAACGTCATGTTCTACGCTAACATGACAGACGGCCAGCTGAGGAGCTTCTACTGTCAACTGGTGTCGTACTCGCCCGCCAAGGTTGTGGCTCTCAATGCTCTCTCTGTGAAATATAGCGCGGCCGACAACAGACGACTCGCGGACGACGCGTACGTAACACCCAGCGAATTAATAGCCGTCGTATCGCTGTCGTTGGGAAACGCGATTCCGCCGTACTTTGTCGAGGGATGCTTGAACCCGTGCTCGTGGCGGAGTTACGAACATATGATTCTGACGTGTTTCTCGGCGACCGAGAGCGTTCGGTCAAGCGTCCTTCGGTACACGGCGATAATGCGAGCGCACGCGGAACACGGCGCGCCGCACGGTTTCCGCGTGTTAGTGGCAACCGCGGTAACGGGATGGATGGGGGATTTGGAAGCGAGAGATTGTACTTGCGGTACGTGGAGACACGTCGTGCGTGTGTTATCGTGCTCCGCAGAGGACACGGAGACGTCGCTTACGCTACAGGATGCTCCGCGAGCAGGTGCCTACATTTGCGAACTACTAGACGTGAACCCGACGATTCGGCACCAAGCGTACGACGCGCCAGCATCGTACGCAGCTATCGATTACGCGTACGTATTCAACGGACTGATCGTACCTGGCCTATGCACAGAGGATAAGCTTACCACCAATTGACCGTCACACAGCTCCACGGCGCTGCATAGTCCCACACACGAGGTCGATCCGCCGCCGAATGTGGGGTCCAGACACAAGTAGACTCTAACGATCCTCTTGTCCCTCGTCTGCGCCAACGTCACGCAGTTGTCCGAAAGGAATTTGAGAACGACACATTTTTCAAACGGTGTTGTTGTGTCCGTCTTCATGTCCGCAGAGGCCGTGCTGCTGCTACCCGTGACTTCGCTCTCGAAACCCTTTGGGACAATCATGTTCATCAGCTCTTTTAGGTGAGCGTCGACGGTGATGTGCTGTGGACAATAAATCCCCAGGCACACACACGTCAAACCGGGCTCCTTGCTATGGTAGCCGCACTTGAAACTCTGCGACACGACATGATACGCGGAATCGCCGTTGTCTTTGCGTATCAGCGAGACTTTATTGAGCTAGGGCGTATTGCCGACGTGACTCGTTATGTGCACTTGTTTGCGTCCGCGAAAGGCTATGTTGGGTAACACTGCCAATAAAACCTTGGAATTCACAAACCCGACCTCGTCCACAAGTATCAAGTCGGCACTCTGTCCCCTGCTGGCCTGTTAGAGAAAGAGATGAGCGAGAGAGGATAAGCAAATGTTTAACAAAGTAAGGATTAAGATAATTCAAGTCCAAACGGAATAATTCAATATAACACGCGTGTGTGTTAAAAGTGCTGTTGCAATACGAGAGCGTTGTGTACTATATACACAGGACGCAATATCGTCCGTTACAATACGAGAGCGGTGCATGCGACGATGAACCACTTTCACAGTATGTTAATAGACGACTGTCAATGGGTCGCGCATTGCGTCGAAGCGCAATGTTCGTTTGTGAACACGGGTTATGGGTACGTGTGTCCGTGGCACAATACGATACACAGATGTAGCCTCGGGGAGTGCGCTTTGGTCAATGGTATGACTACGCTCGCAGACGACTGCGGTTCCTCCTGTCTCGTGGCTTACTCGGCGGCTTTCCGCACGCCTGAGCTCGAGTTCAACGGCTCGTACTATGTAGCAAACACCGACAACGCCGTCGAGGGCTATGGTTCGGTTTACGCATCGCAACGAGTCGTGTCGCAAAACATCGATATGGAGGGGCATGTGCCGACATTGAAAGCCGCGGTGCCAGCGTTGATAGCGTTGTTTGCGACGATGGACACCGAAGACTTCCGGCGCGACTACCAACGCATTGCGGATAATAAAAGCTCGTGGCATTGTCCACACGGATCGGGTCATTCTCCGTGGACGAACGTGGTGATTGAGCGAACGAAGCGCCTCGTCGACTCATCCGTCGCGTAGGACCTACATATCGAGGCGGTTGTCGAAGGTGCCGTCAAGGACCTGGTTTTACGAACCGTGGTCGCTCTGTGCACAATGTTTGATTCACCGTACAACAACATACTGCGATTTATGCGAAAGGTTACCTGCAAACACCATGACTCCGAGACGTCCGAATTCGATTTCTACGTGTTGGTGATCATGGTCGCGCTGTGCACGTTTCCTTATTTACGACACGATTTGTGCGCAGAGTTAGACGTTAAGATCCTGGTGGTCATGTGTTTCGACAAGACTGCCACCAAACACAACCAGTGGTCCAACCTCTCGACGTACGTACATCAACACGCGAACCGCGCAGAGTTTTTGAAGCGCGTGGCGTGCACTGATATGGCACGCGCGTGGTTACCTACAATCATACGAGAAACGGTGGACGATTATATCATGAAATTACCGGTCGTGACACAACAACAACCCGCGGTGATGACCCAAGAAAAACAATCCGTGACGGGTAGCGAGGATGAAGGCGGGTGCGAGAGAGTCGGCGCTGAGCCTCAGCGGGTGTCCACTTTGAGGATACGCAGAAAGAGGCGATTGACCACGGACAACGTGTTTGTGGAATACACCGAACCGGCCGACAAAAGACCCGTCGCGACACAAACAGGATCTGCGGCGGATTTTTCCAACGTGTTATTATCTCTGAACAATAAAGAATAATAAACGCACCTTTCTTGCAACATGGGTTGTTCCGTCTTTTTTTTATTGTAACAAATTCATACATGTATGCATACACTTTACACAAGAACAAAGATACTCTTCAGCCGAGTTTGTTTGTCGGTTTACGGCGCTTATTGGGATTTCCACGCGTAGCCGTGTACAATTCCTCTAGCGATCGGTGGTCGGCCGACGTGCGAAGTACGGATTGTGCCAACGCGGACTCTTTCCAGTGCGTGTTTACCATGAACGTCAACGGAGCGTGGCCGAACTGCACGAGCGTGTCGTACAAGCGTTCGGGATCAAGGGCTAAGGTCCGTTCGAGAAAGTGTCTTTTCCACGTAGTCTCGCATCGCGAACATGTCCACGACGTATGCAAATCCGACGTACATGGTGTGGACACGCTCTGTTCCGTAGTCGTCCCTACGCGACGACCTGAATCCGATGTGGTCATTGTCGAATATGTATATACCGTCGCTCGTCAAGTCACACGGATCATCTCCCATTCGCACGTAGTCGCGTGCGAGCTGTCGAAGGGTGCAGTATGCGCTAACGTGTGTGGCCAGCCACAGCAACCCGGCAACCTTTATGTTGTATATCGTGGGCGTGTTGGTTTTTCTAAGCAGTCGGCCAACGCCGCTCTCTAGATCGCACTCGAGTAACTCTGTGCACTTACACGTTTGTATCGAATGCAACATCTTCGACGCCACATCCACCGAGAATCCGCACGATATTAGATGCTTGAACAACACTACACGTTCAGCGACGACCCCGTAACGGGCGTCGTACCTGCGGAGCGGTCCTATCATGGCCATGCACACGAGCGATAACACGTTGCTGTTCGTACACGTTGAGGCGACGGCGACGAATTGCGCACGCAAATCGTGGCAAGCTCTGCGTATTGTGTCATCGTCATATCCGAGATCGCCGCGACGCTCTAGCACCGCGACGCGCGCCCGACTTCGGTTCAGCGAGCCATATAGCCGCAGCAGGCACATTATTGGATAGGGGCTGACGTATCGTGGGACCTCGAGTTCTGCTAACGCGTACGCATACGTTTGTAACTTATGTACCACGTCTTTACCTAGCGTTTTCTGTTTGGTGATCTCGTCCCTTCGCTTCAAGTCCTCGAGTTGTGTTAAAAACCCGAGAGCACCCGGTTTCGATCGCGTCTCCGCAAAACACGGAACCACGGACTCGCTTGTGTCGAAGCGAACTATCTCATCGTGTTCGCCGTGTTTTTCATCGCACAACGACGCGTTGTTTGTAGAGGGGAAGAACTCGTGGCGGAGCGTGAAATGGAAACAGGCCATCTTTTCTCGCGTGTCTTCCCAAGTATCGAACGACACGCTCGCCTCGTAGTAACACTCGGGACAATGATTCGTGTCCACGGCCAACCTGGGCAACATAGGATAGCGTAGCATCAACGCGAAAAAGTTTTGTAACTTGTCCAACGCGGTGAGCTGCGTCTCTGACGTGTACACTATCGCGTCGCGGATTACATCCGCGTAAAGGCGATTTGCCGCCGACAGCGTCACGGGTTGATCTCGAGCATTAGTTATAGCCCACTGCCGGTCCACGCCTAGCGCCGTTAGCCATATCGTGTACTCGTCGATCTGTTTTTGCGTTGGCATGGCCGGCGTGAAGGAGGCCGTTACCGGGGGGTTATACTTGACGTAGAAGTCTTGTAATCGCGGGTCGAGCACACCCGTGATCCTCGCCGTGNATGCACACGAGCGATAACACGTTGCTGTTCGTACACGTTGAGGCGACGGCGACGAATTGCGCACGCAAATCGTGGCAAGCTCTGCGTATTGTGTCATCGTCATATCCGAGATCGCCGCGACGCTCTAGCACCGCGACGCGCGCCCGACTTCGGTTCAGCGAGCCATATAGCCGCAGCAGGCACATTATTGGATAGGGGCTGACGTATCGTGGGACCTCGAGTTCTGCTAACGCGTACGCATACGTTTGTAACTTATGTACCACGTCTTTACCTAGCGTTTTCTGTTTGGTGATCTCGTCCCTTCGCTTCAAGTCCTCGAGTTGTGTTAAAAACCCGAGAGCACCCGGTTTCGATCGCGTCTCCGCAAAACACGGAACCACGGACTCGCTTGTGTCGAAGCGAACTATCTCATCGTGTTCGCCGTGTTTTTCATCGCACAACGACGCGTTGTTTGTAGAGGGGAAGAACTCGTGGCGGAGCGTGAAATGGAAACAGGCCATCTTTTCTCGCGTGTCTTCCCAAGTATCGAACGACACGCTCGCCTCGTAGTAACACTCGGGACAATGATTCGTGTCCACGGCCAACCTGGGCAACATAGGATAGCGTAGCATCAACGCGAAAAAGTTTTGTAACTTGTCCAACGCGGTGAGCTGCGTCTCTGACGTGTACACTATCGCGTCGCGGATTACATCCGCGTAAAGGCGATTTGCCGCCGACAGCGTCACGGGTTGATCTCGAGCATTAGTTATAGCCCACTGCCGGTCCACGCCTAGCGCCGTTAGCCATATCGTGTACTCGTCGATCTGTTTTTGCGTTGGCATGGCCGGCGTGAAGGAGGCCGTTACCGGGGGGTTATACTTGACGTAGAAGTCTTGTAATCGCGGGTCGAGCACACCCGTGATCCTCGCCGTGCACGCTTTGTTATACAACCCGACAGAGGTCACGGCGCTGACTGCGTCGCTAGAGATTCCAGGCAGCCCGGGATTAGCTTGTCCGCCAGCTCCAGGTCGCCCTTCCATTCCGCGACACACAAAGCTACGCCTAACCAGCGAGGATCTCGCGCCGTTATAGGGTTGCGGACGTCCGCGCGTTTCGCTAGCTCGGGATACCGTTTAACCACCAACGTAAATACACGCGAGCCGCCCGAGCATAAAAACCTCGTTGGATTCACGTACGCGTGTGCCCGAAACGGTCGCGACGAGGACGCGGTGAGCGTGGGTTGGTCAGCGAAAAGCTCTTGCGGGCGAACAAACGAGTACGTGGTCGGTTGGTCTGCGTGGGCGGCGGGTTTCGTGACCACTACCGTATCGATCATGGATCGCGCAAATCCCACGGCTGCCGCGCGACCTTCTCGAAAGTATAATACGATCCGTTGCTTGTGGGGTTGACTGGCCAACCCCGGTAGTCGATCGGCCACGGCCAGCGTACCGAAAACTAGTTGCAGGATACACTTTGCCGCGGGCTCGTCTTTTTTGCCGCACGAAAACACGGGAACGGTCCCGCAGCCGTACAGCGACATTGCGTACATATCGTGCATGATGCTCCCGTACACCGTAGGCTTATAGTATCTTGTCACAATACCTCGACCGTCCACGTCGCAATGGGTGTTTTTCTTGGGTTCGAAGAATATGTGTGAACGCGAGCCGGGCCTGTCGTACACCAATTGGAGCTCCAGTGTCTCGTTCAATACCAGCGACGCGCCGCGTCCGTTCTCGTGCCAACGGCAGTCTACGCGGAGTGGTACGTTGTACGATACATCCGAAGAGTCGTTGTCACTGGCCGATGTTTTGCGTAGTTTGCGCGAGGCGCTCTTGTCGACCGAGACCCAAAACCTCGCCGTTTTGGCTATCAGTTTGTTATCCGTCACGCAGCGATTCCACACGGATGCGTGTCGCGTACATTGTTTATCGCCAATATCACTGTCGTGCAACAGCGGCGCATCGGACCAATCGACGTTACCGGATTCCCACCTAAACTTCAGCCGAGTCACGGTGCGGCAAAATACACTGGGGTCGTTTCTAGACCACGGCGCAAATATGCTCCAAGCGTCCGGGCCCCGTATACCTTGCGGTATTTCGCGTAATCGACAATAATCTTTAAGCGAACTCGCGTTTGCTAACATGACGCAGCGACCGCGCGCGGTCGTGTCCGACGGAAACGCGGCCGCGATGTGTACTCCGTTGCGCGATTCGCCGGTTGGTAGCGAGGATCCGGTGTATAACACGATGTTACCGGGCGCGTTGTTGACTCGCACGATATTCAGGGAATTGTCCAGGAACACGGCGAGCTCACGAGGGATGGGCTGCGTTTGTTTGTCCACGGACAGCAAGTAATCCCTCGTGGTCGTGTGTAACACGTCTATGTACGCGGGTAAGGCGTGTGTCCACCCACCGTCGAACGAGTCACAGTCTGGTGTGAAGACGGTGACTGCACGGGATCTGAACGGGCCCGCCGCACCCGCGAACCACACCAAGGCGCATTGTACGTACGAAAACAGCCCGGGATGCAAACAACACACCTCTAGGTCGTCGTGAATGCGACCGGAAAGCAAAACGACAGACAACGCGTGCACAAAGTCGCACGGAGAGCACACTTCGAAGAAACCAAAGTGTTCCGCATCGGACGTCGCGTGCTCGTCCGACGTGGGGTTCGCTCTTTTCGCGCACCACCGTCCGGGTTGCACTATCGTGATCAGCCGCGACATTGGGGCCGTGGAAAGCTCGTCAAATCGATCTAGGCGCACGTTACTCACCTTACACGGACCCCTGGTCCAAATCTTCTCATTTTTGTTGCACAACACACGCGAAGAGAGCGTGTCAAATCCGCACCAAATTTCGGGATCGCGCATTCTCACCGAGTCGTAGTCGAGGCGAATGCTTGTGGCCGCAAGGCCGCGATCGGTGAATCCCAGCGGAGGTTTGCTAAAGCGCCACGTTATTGCGTTATCATCCGACCCCACTTTGGGACCTAGCCTACCCGGATCCTCGAATATCAGATACGTCGCGGTCCAGTCGTACGAATCCGCGGACGCTTTTATGTAGGTCCATTCGCTGGAAGCTACGTCGCTCCACGCTGTCGTTCGCGGTATGTGGCAGTCTAGCGGGTCGCGTTTCCCGTTGCGCATGAACATGCTATGAAGGACCGCTTCCCTCGGTTTACACTTGATGGGGATAGGGATCGGGTCGGGATCTGGCCACTCTGGCGTGTCGTTTTTCAACACGTCGGTTCGATACGTAGACCCGGCCTCGACCGCTAGCGCCACAGACTCCAATTTTTGAATCAGAACGCCGTGACCTTTCATGTAGAACAGGGGCGATTCGGCGGCGTACGCGATCGTGTACCCGTCGATTACGGTGTAACCAGGTTCGCGTTGTACGGCCTCCGTGTTACGTACGAGCCTCAGCAAGTTCCAGTCTCCCAGACTCGTTTGCACCTTGCTGGGACGCGTCATCTTTTCGAATATGTACACCGGACCCAGGGTTTGTGTGTATGCATCAAGCAACAGGGTCTCTTCGTCGCCACGCGGGAGTAATCGCGAACCGGCCTGTAATTCGCGCGGACGAATGGGTTCGTCGGTGCAGCATCTGGACAATAGCCGCGCTAGTGTGTGATCCTGCGCGCCCAACACCGCCCCGATCAAATTGATCCTGGACGAGATTGGACAGAGCGTCGCGACGTCTGCGCCTCTGCTGCACACGGTGGCGCTTCTGTGTCGCGTCAGCGTAAACAGCCTTTGCTGGGGAAGAGACACGATTTGACAACTGGTCGCGAGATGACTCAACAACGAGAAAACAGAAGCCGCGGCGCCCTCGCCGTGAAGCGTAAACTCGTAGTCCAACACGACGTTGCCCACCTTCAGGTCGCAGACGCAGGGATGCGCGGCTCTGTAGAACGCGGTCAGGCAGGCGCTGATGTCAAAGTTTCGTTTCACTCCATTGGTATTACACACGCGTACACAGTGCCCCAACAGAACGGCTTCGTCTAAACACGCGAGGTACACAGACCGACACTCGCCGGTGTCGCGATCGGCTCGCGCCAACACCGTATCGGGCGCGCGGGCGCCTATGGTCAGGTTCAAGTTGTATTGTGAGAGCGGGGTCGAGGTTAACCCGTCCTCATCGCGTTCGTGGTCGTCTTCAGTTACGCCGGCTATCTCCACGCCAGGGAAATACTTTCCGTCTCCTATGAATCGCGGACCGGTCGCATTAGTGTTTGTTTTCGTCAGCCACGCTCTCGCGTACGCTCGACTGGGCTCGGTGGAAACAGTGAGGTCGGGTTCTGCCACAGCTACGCTAAGCGCTTGATGCCGCAGACGCGCTCGATGTGCCTTGAAAATACGCACGAGTTTAGGTTCTTCGTACCCGGTGGCTCGATCGCTAAACACCGCGCGGTCGTGAGCCGACATCATGGCCAGGTCAGACGAAGCAGCTGCTTCGTCGCGTGGTCGACGCGTCGAGGAATAGTTCAACTGAAACGTCCACCTGTTGCAAGTCTGCGCGTTTGCCACGTCGTCCACGAAAGTCGTTGTTTTCGATTCCGCTTTCAGGCTGGCCAGCGGTAAAACGCCGTCCGTCTTTGGCAACCGCAAAGACACGCGTTGGACACCGTGTCGGGCGTTGTATAATCCACACGCTCGCAATATGTTAAGAGCCACGACGCCAACTGTGCGAATACCGACGTACACGATGCTAAAATTGGGATCGGTCGCGGGCACGTTACGGGCAAATATAACGCGATGAGACGCGGATAGTCGCATCGCGTCTGATTGTGCGACGCACGTACTCGGCTCGAGCGCGAGGTTTCGCATTGGCGCCTTAGAAGAGGCCGCGTGAGAGCATACTATGATATCCTCGAGTTCTTGTGATAGCACCTTTTCGTGATCCGGCAGTTGCGCGGACTCGATTCGCGTCCGCGAAACATCCTCGCGTACAAGTCGCGTCCAAACGGCGCGTAGGACTTTTATGTCTTGGGTGACCATGCCGATACGGTCTATCGTCGGCAGCGCGAAGTTCGCGTCGAGTGAGAGGTAGACGAAGAGGAATGCTAAGATCTCTTGTTCGGTCAACGGATCGGTGAACACGAGTCCCGTATGCGGTAGCCGCTGTGTTAACTGGCCTAATACCGACAGAGCGTACACCGTCGCGAGACATACATCCTCGGTGATGACCGCGGGCAGTTGTATCGCGAAGGACCTGGGTAGCAGACACACCGAGCCGTCGAACGCATATTCTCCGGACCGCCAACCCTCGGGTACGTGAACGTTATACTCTAGACATTTGCGTGCGCATAACATCGGTCCGCGACACGCACCGGCGGGGTCGGCGGGCGGTGCGTCCGTGAGCAGCAGTCTAGGGTGCTGGTCAACTTTGACTGTGAGTAGCGTTCGCTTGGCGGGGAAATACTCTGTTGCGGCGACATCTAACGCACGGCGTGTTTTACGCGCCGCTAAACCCACGTCGCGTCGCCGTTTGGGAGTCACGATTATCGCGTCTCGTAACAAGTGGCGAAGCACAAGCACGTGTTCCGTTTCGAGTAATACCGCGAAAGCGCAAGGAAGTCTGGCCAGATCGGAAACGGCCTCGTTTACACCGTCTCTAGACGCGGTCGGCTCCGAGTCGCCGACGACGCGGTCTAGCGTGTCGAAATACCACGCTTTCTGTTGATATTTCAGCGGTGTAACACGCCGCAGATCCACACGAAGGTCTAGTGCCGACGTGTCGCAGCATAGAGTGAAACGCGTCCCCAGTTCACTATCACCCAGTGCCAAACCGCACAATGTGAGCACCGTGTCTCTGTGACACGTCTCGTCGAACTTGAGAAGCAGAGAAACGTTCCACGACTTGAGTAAGAGGTATAGGTACGTGCCGTTTGACGCGTACACGTGTCCGTTGTGAACCAACAAACCCGAAATGTCGCGATTCGTGACCAAGTACGTAAATCGCCAATTCACGGCCAGATTGACGACGTCGTTCGTGGTACTTGATGCGTTGTTATACACCGCGAGCGCCAATCTGTTAGCACATTGACGCGATTCGGTTCGATAGGCTGTTTGTTCAAACACCAACAACGTCTCTTCGAACGCGACGCGATCTTTGTGTTCATGGTGCAGTTTAGTCAACGTGTAACGTTCGTCTAGCACCTCTAGTTGCATCAACACACCATTTTCTGTCGCGGTCGCGTACATCGTGGGGTTAATCTGCCGTCTGTAAAGGTAACTTTCCGCGGGCCTCACGTTGTTTCGCTCAGCGTGCGTTTCGTAGAACCGCTCCAATGCGATTCTGAACCGTTTCAGCCATATCGGATCCAACTGCACATGTAATTCGTCGTCGGGCGCGCACAACTGTCGCGTTTGCTCCTCGCTCAACTCGGTCTTATTGTGTTTCAGACACATATAGACGTAAAAGATGTATTTATCACACATGCGAGTCAAGGACCGCGAACAAGACTCGATCGGTACACGTAAAGACGCTCCATCGAGATGACTGAACCGGGCCACGTGTGCTTGTGGAATGGACATTCCCAGCGGAGCGCTTTGTCAACCGACGAGTACGCGTGGATGGTGCAAAAAGCGATAAAATCTATTTTTGACCGTTACGCGTCGTTAGCCGGAGAGAATGCCGAAGAGGACATGGACACGACACCCGCTCACGGCCAATCCACCAACGATCAAAGCTCAAAGAAAACTGCGCCGATTGATGACGTGTATATGGAATCGGAGTCCGACTCGGAGGAGGAACGCGAGGACACGCGTTTGTTTTTCGCAATGAAGTACAGCGATGACGAGGAAGATAGTATGTCCGTGAACGGGGAACAACCGGCCCGGGTCACGACGGACGCGCGAGACGACGGCCTCGCGATGCGCCTACCACGTAAAGAACATGTACGTTGGCAGAAACCTAGATTGCACGCGCGTCGCGAACGCTATCGAGAAGAGACCAACGCTAAGTGCTCTAATTGCGAGGCGTACGAGGCGCACAACAAGGCCGCGGCTGAGACGTACAGGAGAACGTTAAGTAGTTACACAAAAACCGTCTCCGAGTTAATGTTGGGACTGAAGACGCTCGTCGAGCGATATCCAGAGCTGCGGGCCGATTCGAGCGACGAGCGCGTGTACTATATGGTCCAAGCGGCGTTGGGTCGCAACAACCTTGTGCAAGAAATGATCAGATTGGCCGCGACCTGTCGGCGATCGCGTACCGAATCCGAGTGTCACCGTGTAGCGCCGGACGCGATAGCGGACGTTCACGAGGCGCTGAACGTCTGCTACACAGACGGCGAGGCTTTGCGTATGATATTAGCTAGGTACACGGATCTCTACGTGAAATATATTCAAGTGTGGCGCGAGATGTGCAATCGCGTATCCGATAACCTGACCGTGTTAGAGTTCATCGGAGTCACGGAAGACAGACCAGGCGTGAGACGGGGTGCGCCGCTGTCGGAAGCGGTCGCTTACGCATCTCGCATACAGGCGAATGTCAGCAAGTTGCTCCCAGATGACGTGAGTCAACAGTGCGTGGCTTCTTTGCACACGCTCAAGCGCAAATTGTCACATTACGATCAGCGCGACTCCGTTCTTAGTAGCACACGCGAGTCGATGACGGAGATTGCGGACGTTCGTGACGTTCTAGACGCGAGGTCCCCCGGCTGGGGCTGGGACGCACACATGACAGAGTTGTACATGGACGTGAGAAGTGACCTGACTGTCCTCGAAACTCTGGTTGGCGTGGGACGGCTATCTGTCGCCACCTTACTCCACGACCGCTCTATGTTAATTTCGCGATTGCGTAAACTTAACAGAGATCTCGGGTCTGCGGAGCTAGCTTTGCGAGAAGTGAAATCGCAACGTGGTTCGTCTCGAGACGGAATAGGTCTTTTTCGCTAAGAGTTCACAGCATCTAGTACTAAAGCAGTACGGCCGTGTGTCTAGCACGCGTAGCCATGGATCGACGGTGCGATTACCTGGTGTACTCGAGAAACCGGACAAATGTGAGTGCGGATTGCGCGCTATGCGACGCCGGCGGGAATGTGAGCATACACGATGGCGAAAAAGTTAATTTTTCAGACACCGTCGGCGATTCTGGTTTGCGCGCCATGCTTCCCTACCTGAACGCGACTTTAAGCGAACACGAACACACTACCGAGATCGAGCTGTACACGCGGCCTACGGCCGGAGGTGCTGTAACCGTGGTCACAGGAGATTTCACCGTGAGCAACATATCCATGTACGGAACGTGGTTTGGATCGAATCTACACGTGAAAACCGCGTTCGAGCGATTACGGCACGTTGCGACCGCGTGCGGCGCACTACCTGCGTTACACAAACTCGTGCTGGAACAAAAGAACGACGACCGACTGTTGTACCTCGTGAAAACGTGTGTTCCACAAACCCAAACTGTTAGCTTAGCCATCGACAGCTTTGGTGTTTTCGCGTGTGATGCAATACTAGCACCCGTACTACATGAGATACTACGCTCGGACTGGCTGCGCAATCAGAAAATGTCAGATGAAACCCACAACGAACTCAAACTAGGCTGGGCCCAGGAGTTTTACGACTACAAAATGTTACCAACTGACACGACGCGCAACATGGTGTTTTCCACGTTAAGAAAATGTGGTCACGTACAGTGCGCGGTCAATGGTACGATACGTAAAATGCTTGGGTTTTTGGCGCGGCACGAGTATACACCGTGGGCCGCAGTCAACGCTGTGCGCACAATAGAATTGGAGCTGAGTAACCCGAAGATACAATGTGGGTGTTTTGAGAGGATTCTTGCATCGTGTGCATACTTGTTGGAATGTGCAACCGTCGAAGCTGCGCGCGAGTGGGACTGGTTGACACGTAATGAAGCGGTGATTCAGCTGTGCTGGGTTTTATGTTATATACACGGAACCCAAGACATGTACGAGATTGATATGCGAAGTTGGTGTTTGGTGCACTCGACACACGTGCACATTTCACGCTTGCATTTCGAGGAGAGAGATGTCGCTAATGTAACGTGTGCTGTTATGTTGTACGCCAACGATCACATGCCAGACCACGTTGATGGTGAACAACGCGCCGACGTCGACGACGATGAGGACGAGCCTAATACGGACGTGAACGAAACATTAAGTACGGATGATGTTCGCGCGTTGATCGGAGATCTCGCGGTGACCGTCTCAAGGAGAACTAAAACGAACTCTCTGGATGTACCCGAGATGTATTACAGCAACATGTGCCGTGCCGTATCTGTGAACGATAAGTTGCAGTCCGCGGACGGCGAAGCCCTGCCCGACGACCCAATCGACGTCGCATTGAGTATAGTGTTAAACTACCCCAGGGTGTCAGAATCCGCAGTAGACCACTTACGGTTCGCCCTTCCGACACGCGATGCGTATTTGGGTAAATGCTGGCCCGAACATGTGAATGCAACACGAGCCTGTTATCCTTTATATAAAACCCTCGCTCTCCCGCCCGCACCCAACCCGGTGTACATTGTAGATCTGTTGGTACACGCGTGGCGCATGATCGGTGTAAATAGGATACGTGGGTTTTTCCCCACGGCCACGGGTTCGACTCATCGAATCGACCACGATCGTTATCGTGCCTACTTTGTAGCGCCGTTAGATGTTTTACTGACGCGTAATGTGATCACGGAACAAGAATATAAGCGTGTGACCCGTACTCTGCGAGAAGGCGTTTTGCCGTGTTTTGTCGGATCGGGCGACAGTTGTCCGGATAAGGTGATCAATTACACGTTGGCTATCACGTTCGCCGGCTGCGGAGAACGTTTGGGCCGCGCCACGAAGCGCGTTGACGACGTGACGCACGCCGGTGTGATATATTTTGCGGTCTGGTACATTCTCGTGTACGTGTGCAACGTGCACGCTCTACCCGGGCTACGTGCCACACTGTTAGAGTCGGGATCGGACGCCGATAAGCTCGTTTGCGAAATGTTCACCGTGAATGCACTGAACGGAACCGTTGAGGGCTTCAGCGGGAAGCGACTGAAAACGTTGCTACGCATACTATTTGACGGATTGCTAGCTGACCGCGAACGCCTGTACATTGCACGATTATACGTGCCCGCGATGTGGGCGCAGTTACGCTACGTAGCAATAGAACGCAAGTATCCCGGGTGCGTACGCGAAGCGCTCGATGTGAAAAGAGAACATTACATAAAAACAAACAACGTAACCCAAGAAGATGTGAAGCGGCGGCTATATTTGGGTCAAATGGCGAAGAACGTGTACAGCACCGTCAACGGGACACTATGTTCGCCCGCCGGTAAACGCGTAGCCGCGGCCGTGGACAGCGCCCTAGGGATCGAATTTGACATGTGGTGTGACACGTTACTCGAACCCAATGCGGCCGACCGCGACTGTTTACCCGAGGTGCTCTCTGATGACCTGACGCGACGCGACTACCGTGTTGAGCAGCACGTAAACGCTTCTGAAGAACCCATGCTATACAACGATTCGAGAGCGAACCTCGATGCCGAAAGCGGGTGTGAGTTACGCGTCACGTCAACGCCGACAACGACCGAGTCACAAACAGTGCTTTGTACGGGGTTGTCGATCGTAAAGCCGACAAAAAGACTTGAAATCGCAAAGGTACATTATGTGACCGTAGACAGGTGTCCATCGTACATACCGGGGGACGTGGACTGCGACTACAATGTCTCAACCGTATCAATGGACGATTTTCCATACTTTGAGTGTGTTAGTTATACCGGTAGTTCTGCCGATAGTTCCGTGGCTACAAACACAACGCATTTGCGCAACGAGAGTTTAGTGGCGGCGTTATGGACATTATTGCACACTAAGAAATCGAACGAAGAACCCGCCACGCCCCATCGTTTGGCCGTTATGATCCATCTGATTGTGAAATACATTCAAACGCAAGGCTCGCATTTTACGATGTGCACAAATATGAAGCACATAAACGGAGTATGGCACGAAAAGCAAACATATATACCCATTGTGGTTGTCGTGTGTCATTTATATAACGTGAATATACTGATCAGGGACACGGGTTCGACACATCTGGTACATGACAAAAGGCAGACCGTGAACACTCCTAACGCGCCCGGCTGGCTTATGTGGGATACGAACGGATGGGTAGTGATGCGTTCAGAAGCATGTGAAATCGAAGCGCTATCTGAGAATATAGAAGAAAACACATTAAAAGCATATCTGCATCTAAACGGTCTGTGCACTAAAGCTGTTGCTACGGATAACTATTGCGGGTTTCACGCGATTAACAAGTTGTTGAATATCCACGTGGGGAACGATGTAAAACAGCTGCGCGAGAAAATTGTATCTAAAACTGTGGCGTACGTACACGGAACTGGTAAAGATACTGCGGCTGTGAGTGCGTATTTAACCGAGCTTAAACTCGATTCTAGTCGGGGTCTGTATGATAAACTGATGGAACCGAACAGGTGGTTAACGGTTCAAGACATGAGCATGATTTTTTTGGCATACGGAACAAAATGTGAATTCATACTAGACACCACTTATCCGGTGTACCAAACGGACACAACGTACGTGAGTCTTGCTGGCAATCACTACGAACCGGTCTTCGCGGTTGACAAAAAGAAAATGTGAGTACGATTCTTGATCGACCTACGGAACGGTTCGTTGTACTCAAAGGCGAGTTTGTTTGTGTTCCACGATAGTATACACAAGAAGTCGTTGGCTGTTGTTGTATATCTGTGTTGTATGACAATAAACACGCTGAAACATTTTTTTTGGGTGTTCTAATTTTATTTAATGTGAGTTTTAACATTATAAACACAAATAAACGGGGCAGCGTGAGTATATGCCTCGTACAATAAGAAAACACCAACCGTGATCGAGGTACATGTAGGAGAGAAGGAACATAAAACAAACCAGTACTACAAGACCAACATGAAAACATCAATCTATTTGGTTGTATACGCTACACACGGAATCCTCCGATGTATACCGGTAGTTGTTTGGAGTTTGCCAGGCCGCGTGTGAGTGCGATGGTTGTGCGTCACGTGGACCCTTTGTCACACACGCGTCTTCTCGCGGTTGTACCGTGGGCTCGGTTTGTGGACGCGGCTGTATTGCTGCGGGGACATCGCGTCTCTTTCGATTATACGGCCGTGGGGTTGCGTTACGCTTCCGCCGTGGAAATTCGCCTTCGTCTAAACCGAGTCGAGGTTCCGTGGGTTGGGTGTCTAATAGTTTCGCTGGAACGCGCTCCCGCTGACCCAGGTTGGGCTCAACTATGATGACCTCGTTCCATTTCAAGTATTGGTTCTGAATCTGGAGGTTAAACGGACCAAACGGACCGACCGTGTATTCGTTCGTTTGCAATGTCAGTGCACGGTAAGGCGCGCGCTGGCCGCCAAGGATCGTGATGATATCCGCGTTCGCGGCAACGCCCGTCAAATGCTGGTACGCGACTCGAAACACGTCGCTTTCCACACAATCGCCGGGTGACAACGCGTTTTGAACGGTCACGGGTAATCTGTTGTACAAACCAAAATTTTCTAGAGTGGATATGACAGCGGCGGCGCCGTCCGCAAACGAGGGTTTCGCCTTCGAACCTTTATAAAACGTGTCGAAAAGACACGATATGAAATCTAACGAGAACGCATCGGCGCGACGCCACACTCTGGCGGGGTGTATAATGGACAACGGGAATCCTACAATCTCCGTCATTAATATTTGCGCACGCAGAAGGCACATAGTCACGTGATAACACAACGCGTGCATGTCGTCGCTTTCCGTGAATGAAATACCGACGGGCGAACCGAGAGACCACTCGCCCACGCTTTCGCCCGTATACATGCCTATGGACGTAAAGCGAGTGAGAGGTACTGCGAGAAGTTGCAACGTAAACACTCTAGCTACGAACGGATGAATTTGTAGTCGTGTGTGTATCGCGAGTACGGTCCGCATCAACTCGGGTTTACATTGTACCTTCCTCGTTAAAACACCTAGTGTGTTATGTACGGTTGCCACGGGTCCGAGATAGTTGGCCGTCGGGGCGTGTATCCTCAATATTCGCGACAGCGGCATGTTTTCACCCGTTGGTAGTTCCTGCAGCCTAAGAATGACGTGTTTGAACATAGAGTAGCCGAAGTTAGGTTCGGTGTTCGCGAGCGCCGGTGGTTGCGACAAATCGATCGCGGTGTAACATTGTGGCTCGTGACGGCAATCGAGCGTTTCAGACGGGACCGTGTATACGCGCTGAGCTAGAAACCCCGGAGTTTGTGTGCGTAAGACACACGTTGCGTGTGTGGTGTAAGAGCCATTCGTGCAACGTATCACCGCGAACGAATCGGGAGTGCGTGAGCCGCACATTTGCACAGATGGGGTGACCAGCCCAACAGTCGGATTGGTTACGAGACTGCCGTTCGCGGGATTTGTTCGCACTGTGGTTTTGTAGTATAAAAGGTCGTGCTCGAACGGCGTTATGTACTGCATGGGGCTGTACTTGACGTACAACTGCGACGTGGACGGCAACGGTGGAATCCCATTCGACCGCCACCTGTTGTGCTTGACTAGCAGTTGGTCCATGAGCCGAGCGCGCTCATCCGACATTGGGTTCTCAACCACGGGCTCTGCGCACGGAGCAATGTCCCTAGCCGCAAGTTCCAGCCACCGATTCATGACCAATGTGTCGCCGCGGGTATCCGGATACTGATTGGGCATAGTGAAATTTAATAAATCGTCGACCGGGTAGTGTTGTTCTAGGACGTCTGCGTTTGACGTAAATCGCTCCGAGATATGCTCAACCGCGTGTTGTTGCGACTCCAATGGAGCGGGTGAAGTATCCGGATACTGATTGGGCATTGTGAAATTTAATAAATCGTCGACTGGGTAATGTTGTTCTCGGACGTCTACGTTTGACGTAAATCGCTCCGAGATATGCTCAACCGCGTGTTGTTGCGACTCCAATGGAACGTGTGAACCGTCGTCGATCGCCGACTCGAATGGTACCGCTTTGGTCCAACGTTCCGCGAGCCCCACGTCGGCGCGAGTATCCGGTTGCTGGTTGAACATAGATACATTTTCAACGGGGTGGTGTTGTTCTCGGCCGTCTACGTTTGACGTAAATCTCTCTGCTATATGCTCAACTGCGTGTTGTTGTGACTCGACTGGAGCGTGTGAGTCGTCCTCGGTCGCAGGGTCGAACGGAACAACATCAATCCAGTGCCCCGCGTCGTCGCGGGTATTTGGATGTTGGTTGAACATAGTTAAATTTAATAAATTATCGACGGCGTCTGCGGCTTCTCTGACGTTGGTGTTTGATATATATCGCTCCAGAACATCTTGCTCGTCGCACATTTCTACGTTCGACTCGGTTACCGCTTGCCTCTGGCCGTCGGAGGTTTTTTTAATCTCTTCTTGGTGCTCGCTGTGGTTTTCGGGAGGACACATGTAGACAGACGAAGAGATTTGTACCGCTGGCGCGCCATCGGTACGCGATTCGTCTTCCATCATAAAAAGCATGGAGTTAGTAAACGGTTCCGGTGGCGAATCGGGTGCGAGAGAAAACACGTGTGTGTCCACGCTAAAACAAAGATCTGTCACAAATTGGTGTTTGTTTTTGCCAGGGTGGTGGTTTTCGTTGTATACCTCGGCCACGCTAGCGTCGGCGATACGTTTCCGTGTACGCTCGTGTGTCGCGACCCTGATTGTCTCGCAATGGTTAGACATAACTCGAATCAGCGAGGTGAGTTCTTCGGGGGGCTGTACCGCGTCTGTGTTCGTATAGGGGATTATCAGCGCCACGTGGAACGGGAGGACGCACGCCATACCTTTGAGCTTTTCGGTGAGCGAATCTTGGTTGGTACAGTCTTGTAGATATGGCGTACCCGACTCGATTATACTCAAGGTGCGTTTTTGTACACCGACACCGCGGTTCGTAATCGTGGTCCACGAGATCTCATCCAAACAACGGTTAGTGCAAAACTCGACCAAACTCGAGGGGCCGCACTGCGATCGCGAGTCGGGTGGTTCGTTTATGAGAGAACCGACGACAACCGAGACTATCTTCGAGCATACTGCAGCAAGACTCTCTTCGTCCTTGTTCGTATTGCTAGATCTACAGAGTAGATTTACCGAGCAGTACGGTAACAACGACAGTACATCGCTTGTTACTGTGTGGACGAAAAATAAATTTGGTAGCTCCGCGTTCGATGTGTGCTTGAGCCGTTTGTACAACGTGTAGAGTTCCTTCGGTGGTCTTTTGTTGGCCACATACATAGCGCGAAAGAATCCCACGACACCCATGGCCACGCAAAGTTTTTCCGCACGACCGCTGGTTGTGCGCTTCGTCCAATCGCGTAGCGGGACCCATTTGGAATCGAGCGTCGTAACGAGATGCAACGCAACGGTACTAGGTTCGCCCGTTTCCTCTAGCGCAATACAGTCTAGTTTCGGGTACACGACGTTGTGCAAAAAGAGCTTGGCGGAGGTGCACTGCTCGCGGGCCCTACACGCCAGGCTGATAGCTTCGAGGTAAGCGTCGCAGTTTAGCTTGTTTATGGTCACGCGAAATGAATATGTGTGCCAATCCAGACCCGCGGCGCACCTGGTCAACCCCGGCGTTGTGGGTTTGACACACAAATTTCCGTGGAACACTTCATACACCGTACTGCGTTGAATGAAATTGTACACGATACGGGGTTTTCTAACGGTCCAAGGGTCGCGAGCGGGGTTCCAACGTTGGTTGGTCAATGTGCGATACTGAATATACCACGGCAACGTGACATCAAACAAAGTACGAACCCGTGCTTCCTGATATCGCCACCACATTGTAACAAAGTCATTGCACACTTCGGGTGTTAGATTTAACAACTTGCCAACGGACTCGCTGAGACCGCGGTAAATATATTGTACGATATCGCGGGTGGCATCATCGTCGCCGTATAGCACGTAGCGCTTATTTTGTACCAGGTCGATAAAGAGCACGAGGAACAGCGGGGTGTGGAAGATGGCTAGATGCTGTATACACTCTAATGTACTGTGTAACTTGATACCCTGAGTCGTTGTAACCTTGTAACTAAGACTCGGATGTCCGCGATGGACATGATCTAATTTAAAACCGTGACATATCCGACAAAGGAACGACTTATCCACGGATACTGACACAAGTTTATCTAGACTGATTGGTCCCTCGAGACCGGATGGATGAAAATAGAAACTGAGATGTTTCGTGTCTTCCTCGCTTCTGTTGGGTCTTGCACTATTGTAATTATGAAGGTGCTCGAGTATCGATGTCGTCGCGTCAAAGGTTTGTCGGCAACCATCCAATGCTCCGTTGTATACCGCAGTGGCAATCTTGAGCCACCTTTGGATTGTAGGCGAATCGCTCGTCATGACTGTGATAAGAAAAAAAACCACACATAAATAATAGACCCGTCAGAACATCTGTAACATGAGTAGCGTAAGTACATTTATTATAAACACACTCTGGAAAATAAGCACGACACAAGCGAGGCAAGGCCAAGTTGGGTTTTATTTATTACAATCGAAACATACACATGTCCTGAGCATCGGGCAGGGTGTGCGTCATCATCATTTTATACTCGCGTTTTATTTCGTGATAGTACAGCGTATACTGAACAGCCAAGCCTGAGCACTCGCCGCCAGCCATTTTCAATGTCCACTCAACGAGCCGCGAATGATCTTCTTGGGAACACTGCCACGTAGAATCCGTGAGCGTTCCATGGCTAAACGGCGTGGGGTTGCAAAACCCGAGCGAGGGCAACGCGTACCACTGCAGTGCCGGGTCGTTGCACGGTGAGCCCATGCGTGCCATGTTCGGCGGCAGCGTACCTATGACTTGGCTGGCAAGTTTTCGGTCGCCTATGAAATACACGGGCATGAACAGGGAAGTGCCTAGGCGTGGGGCTCGTGGTAACTTGCTCTTGTATTCGCCTATGTCCAAAATAATATATCGAATACCGTTGCGCTCCGTCGTGTAGTCGATCAGGTTGACGGCGGTTGGCAATTGGTTCGTGTGGCCGCTCAGCCACGACAGCACGTTGGCCTCTATATCCTGGTTGTTTTCATTGTGATTAGACCATATGAGCGCTTTGATACCTCGCAACTTCGGTATAGCTTTGAGGCAATCGGTCTTGGTGTTCATGCCGTTCCACCTCAAGTCTAACACGTACACCGTTTTGTTTCTAATAGCCACCTGGTGGTGCTTACACGCCACGGCACCGGTGGATCTGTAATCCACCAAGGCCATGGCCGATAGCTCGCCAAAAACTCTGTTGCTATATTCCACGTTCTCGACAACGCTTAGGGTGCGCGACACCACGTACACGGCGCTGTAGTTATCTCTGCCAGGAAACACATCTATGAATACGCGCTCGGGCAGTTCAGCCGAAGGCTCGATTTGTCCCGCGAACTGCTCAATTACGCATATGGGACGTTCGGCCGTGCAATCTATATGTCGCGGCTTTTTCGCGTAGATGTACAGGCCCGGAGGTAGCACACGCGATCCGCGCGGCTGATACGCCAATACGGCGTTGCTACACTTCACAAAACGTTGGGTACGATTTTTCATAATCCAACCGTAGGCGGTAACGATGTGGTTTAATTCGTACGCCCACAATACGGCAGCGTCATTGAATAACTGACTTCGGTCCGCTTCCTCGCAACCGGCAGTCTCGCTCGCGACCACCGAAGACGAGAGGTCATCAACCGTGCGCTCTCTGCATCGCTGCTTACGTGATTGACGCTCCCAGAGAACACAGCTGCAGTCTCGTGGACCACACGGCGTGGCTTTCGATTGCAGCAACCGCAACGAGTTGGTAAAGTTGAAGCGGTGATCGGGACATGTGTACTCAGTGAAATTTTTAACTTCGGCGAGCCGTACACCCTCGGCACCTGGAACGTACAAGGCGTCTCCCAGCACCGGCGCAGGATCCAGCGAGAGCGCTTTGAAGATGGAACAGCACAGTCTGTCGGCGGTGGCCATAAACCAGGTTCCACCGGGGCTCTTGGATGACTGTGAACAGAAACACAGAGATGTGTTAGCTAACTCGGGACGCAAAGCTACAAACCTGTACAGACGCGTTTCGCTCGTCTCGCACCAAAGCAACGACGTGTGCAAGCGCAGAAGGGGCGACGTGAGTAGCACGTGCGTGGTGTGCACAGTGACTCTGGTCAAAAGCAGTAAAGACCCCACGAGATCCGGCGTGCGTCTTAAATGTCCGTGTGACGCACGCGTTTGCATCACGTGCTTTAGAAACAACCCAATCTGGTACGAGACCGAGCCGCACTATAGCGCGTGTTCGATCACACGCGACTTTACGTGTCACGTGTGTTCGCTGTTTCAGCGTGTGATCGTGAGGCACTGTTGCGTGTGGTTATGCGTTGACTGTTTCGAGCAAGCCGCCGAACGTTGTATGTTGTGCGCGGCGGACGTTAAACGCGACTCAGGGAGGGAAACGCGAGAACTTTATGCCTCGCCGCACGCGTCCAGTTCGCATAAACAACCGAGCTGTGAATACGACGACCGTGACGGGGAGATGGAGAGCAACCGCTACAGGACCGAGATACGTAGACGAGTCTTGGAAAGGGTCACGAAGATACGCCACATCGCCGATGTTGACATCGGGTTGTTATTTGGTGAATGTAACGTTACGCAGCGACCGTGTTCGTCGTGCACGTCCGATACACGCAATCCTATGTGCGTGAAGTGTACGCCCGTCACCGCGTTACTCGAACTGTTGGGCAAGAACCCACGTCCGTTGGTTGCCGCGCTCGCAGAACGCATCGTACCTGGCAGGGCTTTGACGAGACACGTGTACAACAGAGCTACGCTGGTTGCCATGCTCAATGACCCCAACGTGCCACTTTGCGTTAACCGTGTGTACTGTAAGGGTACGTTACTGACCAACCGCGGCGACCAACACGCCACGCCACTTAGGTCGCTCGTGAGTCCCAGTGAATATAAGCCGCCCGCGTTTGGAGATCCTGCACAAACGTGTCAATTTGTAGCGTCCGCGTGTATCGTGTGTATACTGTTCAATCAGTCCGCGACGATCGCACGCATGTTGAGCCCTGAAAAAATGTACCTGGAACCGGAGCCTCGCCAGCCAGTGTATTACTTTAACGTGAAGCTGCATCCGGACGTTGGTGTACCAGAAGTGCGTGTGGATGACCAACATGGGTTTCTGATAAATTTCCAAGGATCGGTTGGAAGTTATAAACCGACTTTTTACTACAACTGGCGTGATATGTTACAACGTTTACGCGTCGAACAAGACAAAAGTATTACTCTCTTACCTGTATCGTAGGTGTCAGCTCACAACACGGTTGCTTCGATGTACCCGGGCAGATGTCCGAGTTTGGTGCTCCCAGCACCAGAAGACTTATTCTCCTAACCTCCTACTACCCAGCCCCACAAGACTTAATGTTCTTTCCCCCACCCAACTCCACAAGACTTATGCTCTTTTCCCCACCCAACTCCACAAGACTTATGCTCTTTTCCCCACCCAACTCCACAAAACTTATGCTCTTTCCCCCCACCCAACTCCACAAAACTTATGCTCTTTTCCCCACCCAACTCCACAAGACTTATGCTCTTTTCCCCACCCAACTCCACAAAACTTATGCTCCCTCCCCAGCTCTGCCACACTTAATACCACGGATGTATATATATACACGAGCATCGATGAGATTTGGTTCATGCAAAGCCGAGACAAGATCGAACCTGTTTGTTTACCCACATTTCCCAGAATCGGTCTCAAGATAGTCAGATGATACTTAACGATACTAATCTACACGAAGTACACATCAGAGATTGATGTGTCAACGCCAAGACACCTTAGAATCAACGGGATGTAAGGTGCTAATTATGATTGATCAACCGGTTTTGTTCAGTGTGTTTCAGATATATGGACTTGTATTTTTTATTAAATTGAATTTAACAACAAAACAGCTTTTGACTTGCGTTGTTTATGCCACATACATATTATTAAAACGGTATGTATAAGGAATACTTGTGGTACATAAAGATAATAACACAACGGTCTCGAACATATTGGGTCAAGTGAATATATTAATCGATGTCTCGCATCGAGTCCGACTCCAGTACAAGGATGACAACTGCATATTCCAACGCAAACCTAGGAGATGAGCCAAGCCAAGTCCGAGTCTATTGGAGTGAACCTCCACCTCCTTATGAGGAGACCATCGTCTACCCAAGAATTGTCTCAACGTCCGCCGACGCAGAGTTCTTCTCATTGCCACCACCATTGCTTTACAATGTTGCTGCTGTGTCAGTACCACCTACCGAACCCAACATCGTCGAAGGTGGCGCGTCGTACAGAGTCGACGCCGGACCCCCGCCTCCTTATGAGGAGACCGTCGTCCACACGGGAATCGTCTCAACGTCCGCCGACGCAGAGTTCTTCTCGTTGCCACCACCACCGCATTATAATGTTGCCAGTGTGTCATTACCACCCGCTGAAACCGTAGAAGGCGACGTAGCGTACAGCATTGACGCTTTAACGTCGCGTAGACTTAGGGCCGATCTTAATGCGTTCATCTTAGCCTTTATTATACATTTCTTATTTGGTTTGTTGTTGCTGATATTTATGTTTTCGTCGCGGGCTTATTGGCTGTCCAAAAACGCGGCGGTACGTTGCGGAGCTATGTCTGGCTTTGGACTGTTCACCATCGAATGGCTTGTTATAATCAGACTTCACTCGGACAACTTCGCTGATCATTCCCTGCATGGCCAGCTCTGTTGGGGGCTCCTTTTTTTGATCGGCGTGTTCATGATCCTGAAAGGGTTTCTTGATTTTACACGAGTCCGGAACAAAGCCAAGAACGCGCATCGTGCGCGAGCATAAAAAAAAATTCATACCTATTTTATGTACATGAGAGTCTCGACTTACGAGCACTCTTACTTCCAAGGGTTTAGACTTTCGCGCTCACTAACGAACAGTAAATTTTCAAAGAACATACAGAAACTAGAAAGTTCCTGGAGAAACTTCGACGGGGACTGTCGGGTTACTGCCCATTAGCAACCATCCTGAATACAAATGGCTCCAAATGTTAATAGCACATATCACGGAGCCAAATAAAATTCTTGAAATGATAGTAAAGGTGTTTGGGTTCATTTTCAGCTCCGATTACACCAAATTTCAACTAAATAGCATTAAAAATGGCTGAATTATGGTGTTTTTTCTTTTTAGCTAAGGCGGCCATCTTGGATTTTTATTTTCGTTTTTTGTACGTGATAGAGAATGTCGTCAGCTACAACCTCACCAAATTTCAGCTCTCTATGTATAAAGATGGCTGAGTTATGGCATTTTTTCTCTTTTAGCTATGGCGGCCATCTTGGATTTTTATTTTTGGTTTCGGTACGTAATACAGAATGTCTTCAGCTACAACCTCACCAAATTTCAGCTCTCTATGTATAAAGATGGCTGAGTTAAAGCCATTTGAATGTAGCTATGGCGGCCATCTTGGATTTTCATTTTTGGTTTCCGTACGTGATAGAGAATGTCTTTAGCTACAACCTCACCAAATTTCAGCTTTCTATGTATAAAGATGGCCGAGTTATAGCCATTTGAAAGTAGCTATGGCGGCCATCTTGGATTTTTGATTTTGATATGGAATTTGATAGGAAACATTGTCAGCTATCACCATACCAAGTTTCAGCTCAATATCACTAAAATTGACCATTTTACAGTATTTTGACTTTTTTGCATTGTCGGCCATCTTGGAAGTTGGATTTTCAATTGAAATTTATTAGGGATCATTGTCAGCTACCCATTTACCAAATATAAGTTCCATATCTCAATCAAAATGGCCGCTTCACCTAATTAGGTTGTTTGATTCAAAATGGCCGACTCACCTAATTAGCTAGTTTGATTCAAAATGGCCGGCTCACCTAATTAGCTAGTTTGATTCAAAATGGCCGGCTCACCTAACTAGCTTGTGTATTGAACCTGCCTTGTATATTGCCTTGTATATTGAACCAAGATGGCGCCCTATGTTACTCAGTTTCTCTGAAAACAATAGGTTGCGTCCAAACATTTACAATGCATTAGTCCCCAACAACACGTTATATGTTTTAAGACGAAAGTGTATTAGCTAACCATTTGGAAACAAGTTTCTGAACATGTTAAACTACTATGAATGTTAAATGTTAAGGCGTGTTGTTGTGAGACAGAACATTTGAGCTGTGTGATCAGGAGACAGAAAGCCTGAGCTGTGTGATTAGGAGACAGAAGACCTGAGCTATGTTGGGCCGTGGTCGTGAGCTGGTAATTACGTGGTCCGGTGGGGCTGGGAGGAAAGCCTGAGCTGGACATTCCGTGGTCCGGTGGGGCTGGGAGGAAAGCCTGAGCTGTGTGATTAGGAGACAGAAGACCTGAGCTATGTTGGGCCGTGGTCGTGAGCTGGTAATTACGTGGTCCGGTGGGGCTGGGAGGAAAGCCTGAGCTGGACATTCCGTGGTCCGGTGGGGCTGGGAGGAAAGCCTGAGCTGTGTGATTAGGAGACAGAAGACCTGAGCTATGTTGGGCCGTGGTCGTGAGCTGGTAATTACGTGGTCCGGTGGGGCTGGGAGGAAAGCCTGAGCTGGACATTCCGTGGTCCGGTGGGGCTGGGAGGAAAGCCTGAGCTGTGTGATTAGGAGACAGAAGACCTGAGCTATGTTGGGCCGTGGTCGTGAGCTGGTAATTACGTGGTCCGGTGGGGCTGGGAGGAAAGCCTGAGCTGGACATTCCGTGGTCGGTCGGGATGGGAAGTCCTTGGTCGGTCGGGATGGGAAGTCATTGGTCGGTCGGGAAGGAGTGTACCCTGCAGAGCACCATATAAGAAGCGGGGATATGCTTCAACCAGAATCAGATCGTGTTAGACACAGCTTGGGACAACTTATGTTGTGTACGCTGGTGTGTTTTTCTAGATAGTCAGCTATGGGTTTTATTACACTCGTCATTCGCTGGTGGAACACGCCTTTACAGCACATCGCCATCAACGATTTTTTTCGGGAAACACGATGGCTGTTGCAACGATGGAAAAATAAGTATGAGACACATCCTCATCTTACAACTCTTACGTTTCAAACCGACTGGCCCGAAGATAACAACACGATCAAATCCGTATTGGACACCGCAACGATTCTGTGGAATTCCGAACCGTGTTGCAACCTGTTACAAACGAGCGTGGGTGAGTTGTTGACGGACTATACTCTGCACACAAATAACCGCCAGAGGAGCATGTACGCAACCATTGAGAACTATCAAGATATGTCCATATA